>DWTU01003131.1:0-10709 GCA_018251515.1 Cecropterus confusis
AAAAGTGATGTTTCCAAAGATTTTTTCCCCCGACGAAAAAAAAAAAAAAGAATCATCCAATATGTACATACGTGAGTAAAAAAAAAAAAAATTTGGGGGGGGGGGGGGGGGGGGGGGTATCGCGATAATATGCTTCATGGCGTCACATAAGCTAGATATCAGGGGTGGGGGATAGGGACGTAGTGACGTATTAAGAGCTATAAAACACCACATTTTTAAAACATCTTACAATTATTAAATAATGTGAATTTTGTGTGATTACTTTAATGTGTTCCATAAGTTCAGAAATTATAAAAAAGATCACAGTTATTGTCTTAAGTTTAATAAAGTGTGATATCACAACAGGAAGGGTCGCAAATGATCAAGATTTGGTACCGGGAGATCGCTTAGCAGATTATACGATTTGCCTGGTGAGCGAACAAACAGTCTCAGTTTGGAGCTTATGTATATGTTAGATGTACAGAATACTTCGATAACGTAATGTAGAAAATATATTTACTAAATTTTTTTTGTAACGTCACGATGGGAAGAGACATGTGACTTGTGAGATGGAAAGGAATCAATAATGAAGTGAGTGGCTTAATTTATGAATGATCCCCAACCACTTATATACGGAATGTATCACAATATTAAAAATTGAATATAAAAAGTACATTGTTCGTAGCAGTACAGAAAAATATTGGATGTAACTATAAGTACCGTTCTGCTTAGTAACTTGGCACGGCACACAATTGTTTTGTTTAGTTTTTAAGGTTATCAAATCAACGGACTGAACGTATCATTCCAGGCGAGCCCAGGTTCTGTCCCGGCCTATACATGATTTCGTACAAAAGTGGAATTTTCGAAAAAAAAATTCAAAACCAAGACACCATTTTTTACACTTTACACTTTTTACACTGTGCAGGTTTTTTACTATTTTTTGTAGCAACGTCCTCTTTTGGGATGTCGGGATATGCGATCGAAATTTTAACTAATTTTACTGACTATTCGAGGTTTGCTTCCACGACCGATGGTGCAGAACTGAACGAGCAATTCCATTTTTTTCTTACTTTTCGACTGATTGTGCATTTATATGAAATCGTCTCGACCCCCTTTAGTTCAATTTACACGATTTATTTCGTAAACTAAAAATGAAAAACGTAAAATAAATGAAATAGTTTATACGCATCCACTATAGATGGTGATTAACTTAGTGATATTTATATAACTATTGTAACGTGTAAGATAAATAAATGCATAGTATTAAATAAAATATAATGAGAACTAACCAAATTTTAGTTGGATTTACTAACAGTTGATGTTTATTTTGTATTGGTCTCAGTCACGTCAAAGATTTATATTTATTTTCGTCGTGTGAAATTTATCAAAACGTATGCCATGATGATATAAGGCATTTAGTTTCATATCTTTTATTTTAGTGTAGCGTTTATATGTGGTGGCCGGTTCGTTGCGAACTTGGCCTTTGCACTGCGTGCGCCAATAGACAATGACACTATTACAAAATGTAATACGCTTATATAATATGATTTAATACATTACGGTAATTCCTTTGTGTTATTATATTACATTAAAATGTCGAAGTTTGCATTTGTGTTATTTTGATTAATGGATAAATTCAGTGATGTTTAGAAATGTTTTGTCAAGGATCATAAATGCGTTTGACATTCGAGATGTTGTCAAATTTGACAGAACATGATAATAAGATTATAGTACTGACAGATGAGTAACGTTCCTTAACTTTAAGTAAATGAAGGCTTTTTTTTACCGCCTTTTTAACCTGTGTCTCAAAGTAAAAGGGATATTTTTTATAGTCAAATTTATGATATGCATTCGGTTAGTTTCACAGACGTCTAATACATAGCAAACAAAATATGCTGTACGCATTGTTTTTAATTTATTGTGGCGTTAAGTTATATAAACTTTGTGATCCTTGTCAAAATGTTATAATTACAGTTTTGTATTTATTATTTCCTCGTATTTATTTGGAAACGTTTTAAGTACGGACCGTAGATCAGCGCTAGAATAGGTTACCATATTGTGTTGTACTTGTTTTTCGATTTCGTCCTAATTATTATTTTTTGTAGTCACTCCGATTAATGTAAATACTTTGTAACGAATTATATATTTTTTGTGATCGTACTGTTTTGTTTTTTTTTTGTTTTCCCCAGTTTTATGCTTTTCTTTTTTTGGTTACTAAAATTTAAAGGCTGAATCATTTTTTTTTTATTTTCATTTATTCACAAAATTTGCATACATAAGCACGCTCCTCGAATAATATAATCCTTTTATTTAAATAATCTACGTAAAGGAGAAAAACGACTTATATATATAACTGTATTGATAGTATGTACGTACATACGTATTGTTATTGTATTGAAATATCAATAATGACTATGGAAGTGAGGTTTGATTGGACAGCTGTAAACGCCATGTTTGTTGAGGAATAAATGTTGCCAGTTAAAATTTTCGAATTTATATATTTTTTAACGCGCGAAAATGTTTATCCGCTTGGCATTTTACAACCCAATGTTGCTGCAAATTTAAATTATCAAAATCTTTCGCAGTAGGTCGCTCACTCTAATTTGAAAATCTCTGCAATTCCGTTAAGAATGAATAATTAATTGGTTTATTCAATTCAAATAAACAATAAATAAGTTAATAATTTATCCAAACATTTTTAGCATTTTTTCCAGTTCCGATAAATATTTTACACGTAATAGGTTTTAAGTTTGCAACAACATAGTCTGAGCGGCCCAGTTATGAGTGACGCCCAAAACTGGAAAGTTATTTAAATTAATAAAGAGGTCGTTTTAGAAGCGTTTATTATAACATTATTTATTATATTGTCAAGTGTCACATTTTAGGACACTAATATTTCTGTGCTTCAGAAAATGATTTAATTGCAGTAAACTGATTTTCTCCGTAGTTCCTAGATTCAACTGTTTTGCATTATATTATCTATTTAAAGGAATATGTATCTTGAATGGTGTGATGGCGTTTACGGTTTAGGAGATAGCTTACTGTTTTATGTACATACGCTGGAGTCAATAAATTGATTACTAAGTGATATTTTTGTTTTATTAATACTAAAAACCCGAAAATATTTATTATATGATAAGAAAATTGAATATCTACTACCAGGTCAACATAAGTGTAAAGGAGGTTAACAAGTATTTCAAGGAGATTTTACACCAAGTATTTTTAGGATTCCGTACCCAAAGGGTAAATTGAGAGCCTATTACTAAGACTCCATTTTACTGCACACTATTAACAATTTCACAATATGGTAAATTAATATCTACAATCAGGTTGTTTTAACTGTAAAGGAGGTAAAAATTAGTTCAAAGATCAAGATAAGATTTCAAGGTAGACGATTGTAGAAGAAAATATTGTGGGTTCGCTTCAGCATCATGTTAATTTATCATACATAATATCATCGGTGATGAACGATTTTGGATGGGTAAAATTTTGTGAGTTAATATTATTGTTAAAATATTTCGCAAATTTTAATTTATAAAAATTCAAAGAATTTTGGAAATATTGGAAAATTCAAATTAAGTTTTCATTTCTGTAGGCAAGTCTTCATGAGTGCCTTCTATTTTTGTTTTATAATATTGTAATAATAATAATATATAATAACCCAAAATAACAACAATCTTAGAATAGGAACGCGATACCTTTTACCAGGGTGTTATAACTGTAAAGCAGGTTAATAATAAAATTGTTTCAAATTCGATTTTTTGTTTCATCAATGTTACGTTTATAACCCATACGAATAATAAGAATAGGATTCACGCTTTTACACTGATAGCTCCCACACACGGATATCTTCTCGTGTCGTAGGTGTCATGGACAAATAGAAATATGGATACACAAACACCCAGACCCAGAACAGAAATGTAAATTCATCATTCAGATATCACTGCGTACCAGCTCGGTATGGTGAACGCTCGCCTCGTATCGGTCAATCCAATTAATTTATAAATTATACAATAAATATCTTCTAACAACTGCTTGAATTATTACTAAATCTTTAATCACAAAGTGATTTTTCGTTTTATTTATGCTAGCTGCTCTTAAATAAAATTTTACAACAGGATAACTGAACATCTTGTACCAGGGTACCATGACCATAAAGGAGGTCAACAGTTGTTTTAAATAAATTTATATACGTCTCTCTCATTCTAATCTAATACAACTAAGTGCGAGTGGGACAAATATAGAAATCGTTCTAAAATGTGGGTATGTTTAAAAATATCTTGTCGGTTGCTTGTCACAGGCGATGAATATACATCTGTCTCTTTCTATGTCACGTACTAAAGTAATATAGAAAGAGTAAGATAGATAGAAAGAGTTAACTATTTCCTTCTCGCTCTAAGATAATTGTTACGTGGGTAGATTTTTACGTTATGAAACTGATTTGACTTAAAAAACAAATTATTATTATTGTTACTACCTTCGTCGTAATACGTTCCACGATAAATAAAACAACAAAGTAAAAAATGTATTTTTATTAAAAAGAGGAAAATAAAATTAAAGAAACACATTGCCAACATTTATAAATAATAATATTCATTTCATCGGACATAATCACATACAGATTATGCTTTAACAACCTTATACAAAAGATATCGTGTACATTTGTCATGTTAATAATAATTTTAACGTTAAATATACGGAGGCTACTCTGCTACAAATACTTTGTGATGGATCATTAAAATATTTCTCAAATTAAAAGATACGTTATGTGTAGATTGGACACTTTTTATATGACTTGATATTTTAATGTGGGAACTGTCTACGCCATAGATAATAAATGTGGCGGGAGAAGAAATTTAAACGACCCTCTATATTTTTGTTGCGTTTTTTAATTTGACGTTCGGTCTAGACAAACAATATCTGTGATAAAAATAATTTACCGCATTGTTCATATTGTCTGTATTTATTGTATAATGTCGCAGTCCTAAAATAAAACCCAAGAAATCGATAAAGAAATTGTGCTCCGGACTTCTAAATAAAATATACATTTTTCTTTAAAAGATAATAAATTTATTTCGCCGTGAATTCTAAATAGATTTTCTAAATTCATTTTTTTAGTAGTTGTAGCGAGTAATCCTTTCATTTAATGGCGTCCAATTTTGTGACAACACGTACATATGGCATCGTAAAATGCGCATAATCAAAATTAGGCACTATAATTAGCCTTGTCAGCAAAATGAACGATTGCCTCGTCAAGTCAGTCACTCACGGAAATCAAAACCTTACATCAATAAGAACTTAGAGGATCAATAACATAATGGTCACTGGCGAGTGTTGCCATCCGGCGAAATTTCCCACTAAAGTAGTAGTTTAAGATTCCAAGCTTCAAGCGCGGGTGACATTAATATTGCACTCACTGACAACACAGATTTGTGCGTTAAGCACGTTAACCCTAAAATAAGTATACACTGACTTCACAACTCCTCACAGGAGTTGCACAGATACGTAAATATAAAATAACAGAAACAATAAGATTAAAACTGGTAACTTCATTTAATATACACTGCGTATTGTAACTGAAGAACTGAGGTAGCGATGTTCCGAAACATCCCATACTTTGGCTAACGTCACAGATTTTCAAACGTAGATGATGAATTCGTGAATGATGCCGTAGAATTGCTACAGGTGGGTTCTAGCGATGTCTAATCTAATCTAAAAGTTTTATCGCCGAGTGAAAGAAGCGTATAGGAGAAAATTTCAAGAATGTATTCGAATAGGGACAGATCCTACTTTTTGTTGCTTAAAACTAGTTATAATGTTACAATTATAAATAAATATTTGTAAAAAAGCCTATACATTGTATATTAATATAGTGGTAGTACATAAGTTGTACTTAGAAATATTTTGTGTAAATCCTTAATAATTTTAATAATTTAAGTAGCTGGTTGTATGATTTGCGCGCAAGCGATCGATGAACAAGCTTACAACATTCGTATATTCTTGTCTGTGTACGGAGATGAGATGTAGGCCCTGGAAAAGAGAGTAATAGTTAATACTTATAAAATCTGGCAATCAATCTTTGTAGGCGGTCGAAGTAAAACTTCTTTGATAGGTCTTAGTGTTCGGAATGAAATATCATTATTTTGTATTGATTATAGTGGATCGATCAAGGATCGAATTCTCATTAATTTTTTATACTTGCTATTAGTTTATAGTAGAAGTTATAAATTGTATAAGTACTATTTAAATTATGTTATTTTCCTTTTTATTGTAATAAAACATGAAACTAGAGTTGTTTGATAACTAAAATAAGAATTCAGTCCATTCTGCACATTATTTTTTTCACTTATGACATTGCTATTCAAGAAAATGTTATATAAATTAATTGTTAATAATTATATAAATACTATTTAACGTGTATTTACCAAATTTATTGTTTATTATAGTTCAAAATATACAGATAAGTTACTCAAGTTCAAAGAAGTTTTACTTCAAAAAATGATACAATTTCATGACATTATACAAGGAAACGACAAAAATAAATACAAATCAAAATAAGGGGCAAATCAGACATACAATCCAGCATGACTTTGTTCTTACGTACTGTAAGGTTCGTCAATGATCAGTCCAGTCAGTACATCAGTAATACGTCAGTCATATCAGTTAAAGGGATGGGTAGCTGTTAATATATGTATCTGATTTTTAATTCGAAACACACATATATTTTTAAAATTTTAGATCAGAACTGATTTGACTTAAAAAACAAACTTATTATTGTTACAACCTTAGTATTATTAAGCAATTATTATCAATATTCTAGCTTTTTAATATATGAGATCCATTTGATGGTAAGTGGTCATGGCGGCCCATGGACATCTGTAAACATCTTCATATAGAATAGGGGTTATATCTGAAGTCAATCATAAATGCCTTGCCAGTCCTGAGGACTAAGATTCCTCCTCTCTCCTCATATGAAACTGACAAATACATACTAATACTACATATAATTCAATTTACATTGACACATTTTGATCTTTTATTAATTAATAGAATATAAATAGCTACCTAAATTTAACTAGCAAACAAATTTAACTTTAAAAAATAACTGTATAATCAGCACTAATTTTGCCTTGTTTATCTGTGATACTTAAACATAATCTTATGTTTATTTTGAAAAAGTTAGTATTATCTCTCAAATTAAAAATCAGTCAAGACAATTACAACACAACACGACATGGGAACACCATGGGAAGTTTTCTTCAACTTACCTAGTTTTTTTAAACAAAATGTTTTATGGACGCACATAAAAATACAAACCAAAAACATGACGGTATTATCTGATGAAATAATGTGAAATATTGAAAGGAAAATAAAAATGCAACATGGCAACATCGATTACATGTGGGGTGAGTGTAGCCAACATCCGAAGCTACCCTTTCTTAAGGGAAAAATTGCGAAAGTCATGGTAAGCTCACAATGTTAATTTTTGTTTTTATTTTGGAATGATTTGGGGATTTTAATATTTTTTAGGGATAGGAAACTAAAGTGCTGGCAACACCGGTGTCATCTATGTTAATACAAACAATCAACGTGACAGACAAAAAACAAACGACATCGAAAACTGAAAACATGCCAAAAAGCCAGAACTATAACGTCGAAACTACAAACTTCAATATTTTAAAGAACCTGAGCGGCATATGCTTGTAATTTTTTTTATATTTTTTTTGGTTTTTTTCTTGCAGTCTTCTCTTAGCTTGACTATTCATTTAGCACGGGGAGCATGGATCTAAAAGAATAATTTGTATGTTAGTTTGTGTAAATACTACAATTATGTTCTACATATACCAATATAGTATTTAACATAAGCTATATTTTTGCGTGACAATACTAAGGAACGCTGTGCTTTTAACAATCTTAAACTACTTAACTACTGGCTTTCTGTAGTAGCAAACAGTTTGCATGATACAATACTGCCCCCGATAGTTTAAAGGCGCATGTAGCAAAGTCAAAAGGAGTTAAAATGTTTGAATGAATGAAACGGGAAATCGTTCACTGTTATAAAACAGAGTAAAATAATTACATGTTGAAAATTGAGAAATAGAGTTGTCACACTATTTTTTACTTTCTTTGGATGTACAGAATATTTATGACTTATTTAATTTAAATTTTAAATTATAAAAAGCATACAAATTAGAAAAAAAGGAATATCTTCATTAAGTGAACTTAATTAAACTAACCTTAATCGATTAGACGGAATTAACAATTAAATTATTTTAAAATTGCAACTGAATTGCGAAATAGAATTAAAATTTTGGCAGATGCGGATTGTTATGAATCCGTCAATAATATAAACTAAACTAAACGTTTTAAAACGCTTTCTACACTCATAGCCCCACAGTAGGATTTTCTCCCGTGTCGTGGGTGCCATAGACACACAAAGACAGACGAACACCCAGACCCAGAACAGAAATCTAAACTCAACATTCAGATGTCTGGCCGGGGATCGAACCAGGAACCCACTGCGTGTCAGATCGATATGGTGACCGTTCCACCACGTGGGTCGACAAACTAAGATTTTGGAAAGAAATTTGATGCGCCTTTTCACTATGGGGGCAGAATAATGTTTCCAATATAAATATTTATTGCATTTTCTAAAGCATATTAACGATTCGGTTTACTTTTTGTAAACATTTAATATGTATGTGTACTGACAAACTATCGACAACATAAATTGTAAATGAATAAATAATCTATTAACTAAAATCCAGTAAATAAATATCTGACCAAATGTCTATACAACTTTGATTTTGTGGATTTTTGGATTCCAAATCACTCATAAGGAAATTAATGAAGTATGCAACAAAATATGTATTCTTTTTGTAAACTAATTGAATAAGATTCTTATAGAACTATTTATAACATAACAATGTAACTTATGTAATTGCTAATTGGTATTTTGAATTCTAAATGTTAATCATATCTGTATTAATATTTATATTTAATAAAATCTACAAAATCATTGAGATAATAATTGTCTAAGGACCGATTTGTTTACTATGCAAGAAGTGGATTTCAACTGGACACGGGTATATAGAATGAAATTACATATGACAACCAATTCTGAATGCTTTTCCTAATTTTTTAGAACTAATGACTACTATTATTTTATATGCAATTGTAGCCAACGAGCATGCAGTCCACCTGATGGTTGTAGACATCTGTAACTTCATATAGAACAGGGGTTCTATCTGAAGTCTACTGATGCGTTGCAACTCTCGAGGACTAAGATGGTCGCCACATATACAAGTGAGCCGGCAACCACACCCTTCCAGCGTAACGCAAGAACGTTACACGAATTCTAGCGTGCTTCACGCTAGAAATACGTGTGGCGGTGGTACTTCACGTTTAGACCATACTCGTTTTTTGCCAAGTGTGTGTTATTTGACATTATTTTATATTTACTCTTGACATATTAACAACTCTAGGATTGATGATATGGAATTAAGAAAGAAAGTTTATTTACGTATGTTCAAGAGTCTTGACAATTAGTAGAATTTTACACTATTTTCATAATTTATATATGATTCTATGTGATTCTGTGCTACAGTAGACGGGCTTCTTGATGGAAAGTAGTCACACCTGAACTCCATTTACAACTCCAATGGAGTCGCCAACACTTCGCTTTTTTTTAACAGAAAATATATTTGCGTCTTTTTATCATCTTGAAAAAAAAATATGTAAATACGAGAAAAAAAAAACAGAAAATGCCTTTTTATCAATTACCCCAAAATTGTACTAAGATGCATCTTATAAGAAGATTGTAACACACATAATATAACCTGTGCCCAGTTGTATATTTAACAAAATGTAAAAATATAAGAAACTACATAAGTACCTTCCATTTCCAAAGCTATGGGAATGGGACCTTGGCAGCGTAAAAAAATAAATACATATAAGCTATATAGCAAAAATGATTGGTACAAGTTAGTTTACGAGATTTTTGGTACAATTTTTTCAATGGCAACATTTAGGTAAGCAACTTCATATAGAACAGGAGTTCTACGTGAAGCTGATCACAGATGCTTGCTTCTCCTGAAGACTTAAGACGGTCTCCTTATATGTAAGTGAGCTGGAAACCACACTCTTCCACCGAAACGCAGAACTGCTTCACGCTAGAAATAGGTGTGGCGGTACCTCCCCGGTCGACGATACTAGTTCTACCATCTTTTAGTGATTGCCAGTTCCTATACTGCAATTACCACTTAAATGTGTACCAAAAATCTCGCAAAATCCCGATTTGCCTTTTTCTTAACAAATCGATATAAAATACAATAAGAAAAAGACATTGCTATCTAGTGAGAGGTATGATTTTGCACTGGTTTATGTTATCTACGGTTTCCTGCAAGCATGGGTATACTATTTTAGAAATGGAAGTGTTTCGAGCAAAAGTCTCTGCCAAAAATGCATAGAATTGATATAGGGTCGGGATTTCAAAGCCAATATCAAGGGTACATTTTTATTTTATTTCAGTAGACCCCACGAACTTTCAAATATAAATATTTTGAAACTTAAGTAAAGTTTGTGTTGCATGTGCTGTGAAATAAAATTTTGTTTTAAGACAATGAAAGCCCTTAAAAAGACAGACATTCGGTCATATTTTTTAATTTTACATGTACTTTTTTTATATCTTAAATTACTTTTATCTAATTTTCTTTTCAATGAAAGTTGCC
>DWTU01003132.1:0-10708 GCA_018251515.1 Cecropterus confusis
GATTTTCTCCTGTTTCGTGGGTGCCACGGACACAAAGACGAATATACAAACACCCAGACCCAGAACAGTAATCTAAACTCATCATTTAGATGTATGTCTGGCCGGGGATCGAACCCGGAACCCACTGCGTGTCAGACCGGTATTGCGACCGCTCCGCCACGGGTCGTCACTATGCGAAATGACAACTATGCAAACTAAATATGTTTTTGAAGTAGTACTACGTTGAGTTTACTTAAGTTCGCAGCTTCCCATTGATATATGTGACCTGTAATCATCAGTTTTAGGAAGAACCTCATGCTATATGTGTGTTGGTTATACATGTCTGTGGGTGGATAAGTGGTCACTCACTCACCATCATGTGAACTGACAGATTTAAGTAGCGACGAGTATCTTTCATTAATTAAATGATGGTGGTGGAGCAGAAGCTTTTTAACCACGGAGAATTCCACCACATATGAAGCTTGCCAATTCTTCTTCCGCAGTGTTTCATATCTGCAAATATTGATTTGGTGTTTAATCTGCAAATTACCTTTCCTATACTTACTGTGGAAGTAGCAGATAAGCCTGCAATCCTTTTGATGGTAAGCGGTCATGAACATCTGTAACATCAACATCAATAACTGATAAAATAAGAGTACTAACTACCTGAGATCGGCTAGATATATGCTATGAGAAAGTCAAATATGTCTTATGTAATTAGCTACATAGCGCTAAATTTAGTCTGTTAAAATTACAAGTACCCGTAGAATACCATTATCTGATTAAGTTTATTTACGAATTTAAAGTAAATACAGCCCAACTTACATCACCTAACATGTAAGTTTTACTGCCATCTAACTTACGGTTACTCCATAGAATTTACATAGGCTTGTACACACGCTCGCACAAGATACGAGTATCTACGAGAGTGTAGCGAGATGTCGACACTTACATCAGTGACACACACGAGACTGGCTTCGATCTAATGGTCTATCTAGTCCCGTTCGAAACAAAATAGGTAGGTTACATCTCGTTAACATAAAGCAGAATAATGTTAGACATTTTTAAAATTATTGTTATAAATAAGATATTGTTTCTTCATATGAGTAGTGATATTGTATGTAAAATTTTATATGCAAATTAAAAGCATGGCCTGTTTTTGCCTTTCTACTCATATTTTCCAGACGATTGAAGGCAGGACCTTTTTCAGTCATTTTCACGCTATTCGTAGGTACCATAATATTTCTATGCACTCCATCATACCCTACACCCTGCCAAACATAATCTTTAGGAAACCCAAGTTTGCATAAAACTTAAGTCAGACGCTCTCTGATATTAGCTTTTATAATATTGAATTATTACATCATGGTATGGTAAGATATAACCAACTTCTATTATGAAATTTTGTATTTGTTTGCCATCCATTCATTAGCCTTTTGGGTCAACTGCTGGACATAGGCCTCCCATAACGGATCAATCGTCACCGCATTCCATTTGCCAAGTGTCGCCGTGCTTCACAAGCGTGTAGATGACCGCAATGAATGTTGACAATACATGAGAAGACTCTACCATCTATCCACTGGGTCTTATCCCATAATCAGATAGAAATGCAGTGAAAGAAATTAGAAAAGATTGAGTGGTGCTATTCAAAACCGAAACCACAAAGCAAGGAATATTGTTATATTAATTTTTAGCTATTTACAGATATTCTCAAACAGAAATTCCAAACATAATTGGAAAGTTATAAACGTATTATGATAACGAAAACATGATTTCCTTACATAACATCTATATTAAAGACTAGTTGAAGTTAAATTATACCAATAGTCTTCCTCGTATAGAATACACTGCACGGTCAGACGTAGAATTTATATTTTACGTCAAGAATAACGACCTTATTATACATATTTCATGTCGATTGAACTTAGGTGTAAATGTCGGAGATATGGCTGTCCTTGTGAAATATGCTCCATATTCAATAAAGAAGGTTATTATGCGTGATGTTAATGTTAGAGCAGTAAATTCTTGCGAAACATTACGATTTTTATTATGACAACTCCATTATTTAGATGAAAAGTCACACGAATTATCAAGAAAGCGGTGTTTGTTATTCAGTGTTCTGTTTAGATCATATACTTCGTGGCTTCAAATGTGTATTAAATAAAAGTTCTATAATTATGTATTCAAAATTGCCCGAAATGTGTCATGTAGTATGAATCAAGAATAGTACTGTTAGAAATTAATAAATCCAGCAGATGAACAGCAAAGACTTCTTTCTACCTTGCGTGTGACTAATTACACGCAAGGTTAGGTTTACTTCGAAAACTGACGAGTTGATAAGGGAATGCTGAAGATATTATTGGTAGTCCGCATTAAAGCTGCATAGAGGTAGGCAAATGACACGGAGAGAAACAGATGCTCAAAAGTTGGACGAAGAAGTTACATTCAACAGGTAATTTGTTGTAAATGTACTATTCAGTGCCTCTATCTGATTGAATACTGGAAATGTATACCCTTAAACGTAAAACCCTAAGTCTTGAAGATATTACAAATCTAATCTTTTAAATAACAACTGCTAAATCCAAAAAACTTTAACTAAGTGAATCAGATGGAATTTCTCGATCCTTTTTGGGGTCTGTATTATAGAATTCCACGCCAGTTCACAGGCATCTCGGTTAGAGTTTAAACCATTTATTTACACCGCATACGTATATTACGCCCGTAAAATCGTTTTCCGCTTAATAAACATTCGAAAGTCAGTCGATAAAAGATCGCCTGGATACGATGCAAAACCGCCATCGTCCTATTGTTGTTTCTAATCGAAATTATCTTGAAATCTCTACGGAGAGAAATTTCTATTACGAAGCAGCCTGTATTAAGGTATCTGATTGAGAAGAGTAGAGTCAATATATCTTTCTAGGCGTTAATAGCGTCGAACTATCGACTCCCCTATTATTTTGTCAAGTTGCGAATTTATAGTTCGCTTTAGTAACGGTAAAGCTGTGTCGTAGGCCCGGGAACATTCGCCATCCGATGGTGTTGTAAAGGTCGTCTTCATACAACAACCGATGATACTATCGGACGAGCTGCCGCCCGTGGCGCTGCCCGCGGTTGCCCTTGTCGTGGTTTATCCGTATTTACAAAGAAATCCTAAATATTTTCGGGTATAAACTATAAACCCTTCGTTTCTTGGTTAAATATCCAGTTAACATTGGTTTACCTGTATGCTAGATTAGTCCCAATCAAGCGACATAATAATACGCGTGATGCAATGCATAGCACCACATCGGTATCAACGTGAAGATTACTGTTGATCTTTTATAATTGAAAGCAAAAGAATTCTATAAATTATTAATGCAGATTCAACACTTATAAGGTCTATTTTGGGTACTAAAAATTACGTGACTTCATACACCCTCGATATCGTGTTATAATTGAATGTGAGATAACGTATATAATGTGCAAAAAGTGTTTAACTTTAAGAATGACATCTTATGTCTGTCTGTATTTCCGTAAATTTGATTTATTTCAATAGATTCGTACGATTGGCAGAAGCAGAACAATACTTTATTGCAACTCTCAAGGAATAAATGTACAAGATTTTTGATTTAAAGCAAGAAGGCGTTGCTCAGTGAACGCGCTGGTCGAATCAGTCTTTGAATAATTCATCAAGATTCTGAGGAACCGCAGTTTAGCCATCGTGGGACGTAGCCAGATCTTAAATGTTTACCATGAATTTACAATTATTTACACATTTTTCAGACGTCGGTCAAATCTGATTTTAGTACGTTTTAAAACGCTTTTATATATAATAATGGCTTCATAAATAATTCGAATATTAGTGTAGATCGGAAAGGTTACCTTGTGGATAATGACAAGAATTGCTCAGAATTGAATATTCTATACTTTACCTGTCGGCTTTTGTTTTTTCGTTTTTTGAGTGATAATCGAAATACAATGTATTTTTGTATGTTTTTCTTTACTAAATACACTTACCTACTGTTATATAACTAAATTGATTGTTTGGTAAATAATGATCTAATCCTATTATTATTCCCAATTTTTGTTGTACCGACCTATAAATATCCATACAATATAATAGGTACGTATAATAAATCATCACTCGCATTTATACTTTTGAAAACCCAAGAAAAGGTAAATACGCAAACATCATAAAACGTATCAACCAGCCAACGAGTTCGCTCATAAGTTTCGCCCGCATTGCTCCACGGCCGTAACGAGCGATTTCACGCGAGCGCATCCTTTATCCACGGCTGTCGACTCTCGATCACGCCGCCATCTTGCCATGCGACAGATTGCGTCACCGCAACAATATGGAGGATCGTGTTACACTGCCCTAAATCTCTTTGTTCTTCGAACGAATGGTGGTGAATGGTGTTGGTAAACATTATTGGAATTATCCCCAGCGTTTAGTATAATGTCAGCCGCGTTATAAATGATTGTTGGCGTTGAAGAAATTGGGTAACGTGACCCAGTTGGTTCGAGTATTTTTTCGATCGATCTTATGAAATTCGGATCAATTGATCTAAACTAAGCTATTCTTTGTTACTTTGTACAATATGTGCTTTGTTATATATTTCTGCATAAGGTCAGTTGAAGATGTTTTACAGTGTAAGCTAGAAGGTCACATACAAATACACATTAAAAAAAAAAACATTTCTTACGTCTGCAAATTCATTTTCTGATAGTTCTTACTTGCGTGAACAGACAGTTAAAAGGAACAAGAAGAAATAATTTTCTTTTATCTTTCTTCCTTAATAAACTACATCAATCTGTATTGACATTTTATCAATACGACACGTACATCTCGTTTGAGAGACAGTGGCGATTGAATAAGTCAAAGCGATAGGCATGATATTTAATTCTGATATACCAGCAGAACTGTTTTCCTTTATGCCTATCGATATCAATATAATAAATCTCAAAACGTGTGAATTTTTAATCTTTGCAATAGATACTAACAACTCGACATCCATAACAAGCTGCTTTACTGATATCGCTGTTATAGAACTATCCGTGTAGCATTATATAGTATACATTTAACGTCTTTATTCTATATAGGCCTACGATGACACCTACACACGAAAAGTATATCTCCCTTACCACACCCTTCAGACCAGAATACAACAGCGCATAACACTGCTGTTATTAGGCAGAAATAGGTGTGGCGGTGGTGCTTTCGGAGTCGAGCCACAAAGAATTCTACCACCTTCAAATATATAATATAATCGAAATATAAAAAGCATTACGTATACGATAGTATACGTAATCAATAAATAAAATTCCAATAAAACCGTAAACATCTCGTATCGAGTACTAGTCGTCCGACGCACGGGCGCACTCGCGGACAGTGTTTGGACACGCGTCCGGCGACCGACAACCGGCGTCCGACAACGACAAAGCGTCGCGTTCGATCGCCGATAAGATACGATCGCGGTTGCGCACGCGCCGCGATCCGGTCCGGATTGCGACGTGAAATTGAAACCGATTTATCTACACCTAATGGCTTTCTCGATTAATTTGCACGCGAAACGCTGCCGATTTAATTATGAGACGTCACTCCCAATAATTATTGGTGTTTCTTTAAATACGTTTCATTTGCAATTCTACGCTGGCAGCCTGTCTACGGAAGTTTCACCGAGAATGATAAATGTAAATACTAATTAGTAGAAACGCATATTTTTTACTTCAAATATAAATATCCGATAAATGTGTTTTAAAAATTATTAACCAACCACTGCAACTTTTTACAGTCGTTAGTGATAGAACAACTACCATTTTCGTCATACTTATTTATATCTGTAATGAGCATGCCACTGTGTTCGGATTTAAAGAGCCTTATGATATTGACGTGGTTTTTGAAGTAACATTCGAACCTTATCATTAGTCAACAAAACTGGCGGATCCAGCCTTATGATTTGGGGATTCAGCCGAAGGTAGCTTTTTTAAGATATATTGTTGTTTGAGGGATGGACTAAAATGGATCTACATTCAAGTACTTACATGCATTTATATTTGGAGGGATGAGGGTTTAGCCCCCAGCCCCTACTTCTGGATTTACGTGTGATCAACAATAATGTCACATAAATCCTTTGCCCCATAGCATTTGTAGATCGTAAATCGACAACAACAAAGTTAAGCAACAACGGCATGCTCAAGAATTGGTTTCACGATCATTTACACATGTCATGTTAAGTAGTCGATCACAGTTTTTATTATTGGGTAGCAGTTACCAAACCATATGGGCTATTTGAATATACATTTCTACAGAAATTCCATTGGAGAAACATGAAGAAGGATCTTTAATTATATATTATATATTCTTTTGTTGTAGTTTGAATATTATATAATCTTTAATATTCAAGCTTTGATACAAAATTTCTGTGGACTTTTTTCATCACAGTACACGTTATACGTTCATGTTGTAAAACTATTAACTAAATAATAATGTTGTGCGGAAATCTAAATTATATGCAAAAAAGTGAATTAAATTTACTCTATTGCTATCAGTAGAATATACCTACATTAATTACGTAATGTAAACCAAGTTGTATATTTTAACCTTAAAATATCTCGTACGTCTATTCTTTCAGAATTGATTTTATTTTGATATAAAAAGATATCGGTGACTATCGGATGACGTATCTATTACTTTGTAGATTTATCAAATTACTGCAAAAAATGTACTCATACAAGCATGTGATCGTCTAATTGATTTGTCTGTACTTTCGTTTATGTACTAGTATCTAAAAATCATAAAATGTCTTGATTCGCAATCATCAGATACACGGCAACCATATTATGAATTTGTCGACTTACAAAAATCCGACCAATGAAAAATAGTCATTTACAAACGAATTACACAACTATCGAATAATATTATAAATTCATTTTGAATTACATATTCGTAAATATTAAACTATGAGTTTATTTAAAACGAGACCTAACTTTACGATTAGCGATGGCATAGTAAAAATTTCGAGCATATTCGAACATTTTCCATATTCCACTTAACGTCAATTTTTGTCCCAAATAGGTAAGACAGACACACTAAGATTTATAACACAAGTAGGTATAGCACGGATTGACACAGTCGATAAATCCATCCTTTTGCAACTTCTAAATAATTATTTCTACTGCCATCCCGGTGAGCTAAGTTCGACTTATTAAACGAGGCATCATCTAGGCCACGCCAGGTATATTTCTAAATTCGTGCATCATTTAGCACGTTCGTATTTATTTATGCCACCACTAAGTGAGCGGTTAGAGTCAATTTAGTAATCTGATTTACAGTGTGTACCGTGTGAGTGAAATATAACTTGATGGTACGTGCTTGCGCAATACTATAAAGGCTAGCGTTACCATGATCCGTTTGAAGCCATTCGTTTGTTTTTACGTGTAGCTAACTGTACCCTTAGTACGAGTTTACATTGTTTCCTGAAAACGATCATTGTTTATGTTTTTGCAATGGTAATGTACACTCTATGTTTTCGGCCAATGAAAACATAAACGATGATTGTTTTAAGGATACATAATAAACTCGTACTTAGGCACTGTATATGGTTTTTCTTTGCAGTTTTTGACAGTGGTAGAAATTCTTAAACTAATGTTGGAAGGTTGGGTGCAGTAGTACAACCGTTGCATAGTATGTATATATGTATGGCATATAACTTCATGGTACGTGCTTATGAATACACTAAAGGCTAGCTCTATAGTTACCATGATCCGTTTGGAGCTATTCGTTTAAATTTCAAAACTAACGCTTGATATTTAGCTACGGCCGGCGGTAGGCTCGTTGCATTTTTATGATCTTTTAATGTAGTGATTTTGTTGTATGTTCTGACATCCAGTAGTAAAGTTACTATAGTATATAACATGTGGTGCATTAACTTCGAGCCAACACATCTGCTAATATTCTTCAGTCCACACAGAATAATCGTATTATATTACAGATGTATACGACGCCATTCTCATTTCCTACTCTGCCAAACCTACAGTCATTTGCTTATTTTCATTTATATATTAGGTATATTTTATTTTGAAGCTTTTTTTCTTTGTACGTCATATATTATCTAAGTAAATATACTTATCTAGGCGTTTCAAGTCATTATGTGTCAATCTTAGATGAGACTAATCTTTTCTAGGGTTATTTGTCTTGCTGCTGTGGCCACTTAACATCACGTAATTATAAGACACGTTCATTGTTTCAGATGTTCCACTAAACAATAGAGTACTATTGGGAGGAATATAAAATATGAACTATAAAATACGTATATAAAGATCATGCAATTTACGATGCAAATGCCTAAAAACAAATATTATTAAAGTGCGATCTTTATAACAGTCCAACTGTCAGTTACTAGAGTAAAGGGAACATGTTGATTATGCAGAACTAACCCAACGGTATTATTTTAATGAAGTGGAATTAAATCCAAGCATAAAGCAAAGGCAATTGAGATACTACAGCCATAAAACCTAATTATTATTGTGTCCTAAAGCTCGTTAAAGGAATAAGGTATGTTTTGAAATCATCCTATAACTATAATCAAAGTATACTCGCTTATATAGAGAAATTAATGATTTGTTGAAATGTATTCGGATAATGTTTACTATTACCCTGTACATTGACATCGGCTAATAGATGTCATTCTGTAGAAAAAATAAAAAAATATATTTTGAGGATCGATGAATGTTTCTTAGTCTTTCACGGATAAAATACTGATCGGATTTGGAAGCAATTTGTTACACAAACACTTTTATGACCTGGATACACATAAGGTACTTTTTACAAGCAAGCAGAAAATAATACTAATTCATTAATTAACTTTTTCAAACGCCAGAGTAAAACTTGATAAGATTGAAAAAAATATCAAACGAAAAATGTAGGTAATCACGTTCAACAAATTCAAATGACTACGCGACATAACTCGTACACGGTCTACAGCCGTATTCATAGGCTTTATGGGACAATACAGAATGGAACTGTCGTAATAATTTTTAACACAAGTCTATGAAACAAACGTATTGTAGCGCAAAAAGCGCAAACAAACGAACATTGTAACACAACGCCAATAAGAGCAACGCGTCCGAATAATTCACTCCGTCGCCGTCGCTCTCATATTAGATTTTGGCGCGAGTTCTCATTTGCGAGTTGAATTTACGACAGCCACAGACTGGATAGAGTCGTCAGTCGCATGTAGTGAGGCTGTGGGCAATAAATTAGCGCGGAGAGAGGAGTGTTCTGTGTTTCCCACGAACGGGACCGTATCAAGATGCGCTGTGCTCGGGTTGTAACGAAGGTTTAGGTTGGTGGATGTACTCTGTTGGCTGTGGTGTTTCTGAAAGCGCGCGATAAGAGTGCGATTTTTCATTAACGAATAATTGTTAGTTGAAGGTATGCATGTATTATATCTAAATTATTTCACTAGATTTGCTTTAAAAAATAGATGTGTACCTGTTTTTTTTTTACAAAATTTGCAAGTGTTCCTTATTGAATAAAATATATTATCACAAGTTCTATTACTGTTATTTGAAACAAATTTGAGAACGGAGATAAGGTCTCTAAGGACATAATGTCTTTTTTTATTTTTTTCGTAAGTGCTCATCGACTTGTATGGTGTAAACCACAAATTAATGGACCTACAAAATCATACTAGTTTTTATTACTCATCGTCGGTATTCCAACTTATATTTGTTACGGGTATTCATTGCAACCTTTCTCATGTTCATGAATACATCAAAGGACCTATTCATGAAGTTGGGTAACCCAATGTATAGTATTTGTATATATAGTTTCTTTTGCAATAACCAATAAATTATGCTCGATATTTTATGAGCAATGTGTACCAAATAGGAGTATTTGGTACACTTCGCATTATTTTCATGTTTTTCAATAGTCTTTCTTTTTTATTTAAAGGTCTTGATTCAAAAGTTATTATATTTACACGGTTTATCTGTGAGAGTAATTACTAAGGGATGGGGATGTGATTTGATATGGTATTACTATTAAAATTCTGAGTATATAGTTTTTGTAATTTACATAAGCGTAAAAGATTAGAGTAAACAGAGTTTGTATAAGAGTAAAAGTTAAATTCTGATACTCCTATTAAATCACTTGAAAACAATGAAGGAAACAGCATGTGTAACGCTTCTCAATAATCGTCCTTTAAGTACAATTTCTGTGTGTCACGTCTATCGATTTATATCTACGTGTTGTACCGCGTCCGAGCCTTCGGAACGGGGACAGCGAAATGCTTTATTTTCTCGCTCGATTTATTCCACGTGACATTCCCTTGCGTTTTGTTAACTGTCACTCGCGAAACGTAACGAACTGCCTTTAGTTTGTTACCCGAGATTTTGTGTTATCCCCTCGGACGGGGTTGTTTGTGAAATATGGTTCAATTTGATACGTGTTAGTTTTAGGGATCGCTAATTTATACAGAGCTTTGGCGCCGGGTTTCGCTCGAGATGAGAATTCTAGGATGTAACGGATTCTTGAACAGAATCGATGGATTATTAACCCGTAAAACTAAGTTGGATTGTTTAAGATTTTAATTATCGGTTTTACTTTTTACATGATTTTGCCGTAATTATACTAAACATAACCACTTTGTACGTTCCTAGTTCCACAATAGGATTTTCTCCTGTGTCGTGGGTGCCATGGACACACAAAGATGAATACACAAACACCCAGATCCAGAACAGAAAT
>DWTU01003133.1:0-10708 GCA_018251515.1 Cecropterus confusis
AGTAAGCTAAGATAAGGTTTTCTGTATAGCCACCACTGCCGCCACCGCACCCATCCGGATCACGGCTGGATCGTGCCATTACCAGGCTGGGTGCGATGGGGACAGCGATGGCCCAGTGGAGCTAAACATTTTGACCACAAAGAATGTCAAGAAAAAAATTACATAAAAAAGGCACGGACGATCAGTCTGTGAAGTCGTAGTTCCAAATAAAAAAAGAGAAAAAAAACCCTAGGTAAGACCAAAGTCTCTTCTCATCTCAAGGTTAGCCACAAATGCGTTGCTACCCCTGAGGACTAAGATGGAATGCCTCGGAAAAGTATGTCTCCGTTACCACACCCTTCAGATCAGAACACAACAGAGCATAACACTGCTGTTATTAGGCAGAAATAGGTGGCAGTGGTGCTTCCGGAGTACAACCACAAAGAGTTCCACCACCTTCCAAGAATAGTTTCAGGTCCGACATTTTTTGAAGTGAAATTTCTTTAGTACAGTTGTGATTTGAAACTTGATGAAACGAAATACGTCACTATAAAGAAACAAACACAAATATGTATGACTAAGTTGGCTGGCGGCATTCGTTCCAAATTATATAAAATTTAACATTAAAATATAAAATATTTTTTAAGCTTGGTAAAAAATAATAAACCTTATTTTAATACTCCTAATACCATATCAATCTCTCGTAGGCTAGTTTTCAGAAGTTTTACTTCTACTATGTGTGAATTGCACGAACACACTTTTTTATGTGTCCATTTGACTGTAAGAGACACTTTTTTATGTGTCCATCTGATTGTAAGAGACATTTTTTATGTGTCCATCTGACTGTAAGAGACACTTTTTTATATGTCCACCTGACTGTAAGAGACCACTGTTTGCCCATAAACATTTGTAATCACTTCCAGATAGATTTGAAATCTTACGTGCCCTACTTGAATATGGACAACATTTGCTACCCCTGGGGACTAATTTAGGAAATTTCGTGGATTTTTTCAATTGAAAACATAGCAGCGGTCAAGTGATACAAGATAAAATATGCGGCGTTCCAACGAAGTAGTAAACTACTAATTTTTAAATAGACTACATACACAGACAGTAATCCTATAAATAGTGTAAGAGATGCTCGCTGAAATTATCTATAATAATAATAAATCCTAGATAAAGTTTTTAATAACATCGTCGATTGGTTTTTAATATACAACTACTGTAATTGATAGAATAAAAAATATTTGTTATATTTCAAATGTGTAACGCCATCTATTGTCGAGTAGAGGGAAACTATAACAGCAACCTAAATATCCCTACAAATAAAGCATTAATCTTAGCCATATAAAATCATTTTCTTTGCATATACACATTCATTAAAAGTATTTATTATCTGCAACTTTTTAGGAAGGCATGCCGGTGCGAGTGAAGAAAATATATGGCGTCAATGCTCCCTCTTATTACGAAAAACTTTATGCCCTCGTAAAACCCGCCATACCCGCTGAAGTTTGTGAAATAGTGAGTAAATAATTATAATATATATAAATATTGTATAACGCTGTGGTATCTCAAATAGTTGTGAGCCGGGTTTCAGTAAATTATAGGCATGGCAACGTATACGGTATACGCACGTTTACGACCATCAGTATAGACAACGATAAAACGAAAAGGAACATATAAATGAAGCGTGCTATAGACACACACACACACACACACACACACACACACACATATATATATGTGTGTGTGTGTGTGGGTGTGTGTGTGTGTGTGTGTGTGTGTGTGTGTGTGTGTGTGTATATATATATTATAATTCGATGATAACACGTACTGTTCGGGTCGACCTAAGATTTCTTTCATCTATGACTGCAACTCTATCTCTACCTATTATATCTAAACTACCTATTTTACAGATCAGTTTTTACCCCGACACTGCTAGCCTACATAAGGTGATTAACAAGGAATATCTCCCGGAGGAGTTTGGGGGTGACGCCCCGAGCATGCGCAAACAGGGTCGCGATTGGGTAGACAAGATAAATGCGGAAAGGTAAGTCGATGACTTCCTTTGTAATCTATGCAAAACACAATTTTCCAATTATATAGAGTAGAAAGTAGAATAAACAAAAAAAATCTGATTAATAACGAAATCAGGCAATAAGTAGTTTTCTTATATATTACAAACAAATTGAATCGAAGATATTTGAACAAAAATACATGTATTTTTGTTTTAATTTTTATACGTTTTGGTTCTAAATAAATATCTTGCAAGGCTAGGAATGAATAGGTTTTCTATCCTATTGCCTTTTATATTATAATTTTGTTTTTAAAAGTACTCATAATTAATAAGTAATTACTAATACATAGCTATTTACATACGTACATACTCATTAGGTTTTTATATGATTTATAATGATGTTATATGCGAACTAGTGTCGTAAAAACTGTTTTGAACGATGATTGTTCATCATAACTAGATAATCAGTAATTTATGACGTACCTACTTGCGTATTATTAAACTTGCTTAATCGTGGAAGATACTTGTTATATCATTTTTTTATTGTCTTTAAACGAGCAATAATCGTCTCTAAATATCTATTCAGAATTATATGCCGTTAAAATATGTAAAAGATAATTAATGAGATATCATACAAGCTGATATGGTCAACGATAGATGTCGTTGTTAGCTCGGTTATGTCGTGGGCAGAGTGCAGACTCTACATTTACCAACTTTATGAAAATAGAGTATTTGTCAAAAGACATCCTTTGAAGGCAGAACTAATATTTTTCTACACATTCCAATTTCGTTATGAAGTTAATAAATGCTGCGTCGGTGAACAACACGTAGGATTCTTGTATTAAGCTGAAGTGATCATTAAATATGTCAATAACACATATTACACAATATGTATAAATGACTATGCACACAGTTTAAATTACGTCTGATACCTTCGTTTTCTCAGATTTTCTTTTTGTGCCAATTTATTTTTACCGATGCTAATATAAATATAACGTTTACGGAGCCCCAATGATTTTTATCTTGTTGTTTCCAGAAAAATGTATTTGAACGACGATATGTGGAAAGCTGATCTTCGGTTGAAACCAAAGAGCAACGTCGATAACGTTATGAGTGGTTCCTTCAGAACATTAGCTATAGACTAGAATGGAAGAATGGAGAGTACGTAATAAAGTCCCTGATAGTGCTGTGACATCCCAGGGCATCTCGACGCACAGTTTGGAAAACGCTGGACTAAACAATAAATAAACATAGCCCCATACTAGGATTTTCTCCTGTGTCGTGGGTACCATGGACACACAAAAACCAAAACATAAACACCCAAACCCAGAACAGAAATCTAAATTCATCACTCGGATGTCTGTCTGCCTGGGGATCGAACCCAGAACCCACTGCGTGATTAGACCGGTATGGTGACCGCTCCACCACGCGGGTCGTCAATTATTACGTCGTTAATGAATATGCCTGTTATTCCTCTAATAGTTATATTATCGGTTTGAAAACTGTTTAACTGATTGAAAATTTAATGAAATCTGCGAGGCATGTAAACGCAAACTGGCACATGTCTAAATAACACTTGATCTCACATTCGCATAAGATCTTATTTTGACGCCTTTATATTTTCGTTGTTCCTTTAACAAATAATAACAAACCCGCTACCGTTAAATGTATGTTGATTCTAATATAATATAGACGGATTAAAGTGAAAATAAATTTAAGGGAGTAGTCTAGACATAAAATTAATAATTAATGTAAGATTATAAACGTTTTAATGGACGTATAAGCTAAGTGGTATGTAAAACGGATTAAGTATGTTGTTCTAATCATGTCCCTACATAGATTTATTTTATCTAAGCTAGAATAAACAAAAATAAAATAAAAAAATAAAAATAAAATTAACTAATTGGTGATGTGAATTACGTTTACGATATAATTTAAATCGTAGTCGGTATAGCAACATTGATTTGTGTATATTTCTGTGTATGGAAATGTTTCTCAAAGAGGCCAACTTACTTTTATTTATATCAGTGTGGGTAGCAAACAAGCTCAGTTAACCTAGTTACTGCCGCACGTGGACATATGTAATCAATTTATGTTTACGAGGGTTCTATCTGTATTGCAGATGCGTTGTTGCTCCCGAGGACTAAGTTGGTCGCCTCATTTAGAAGTTAGTCGGCATCGACACCCTTTCACCGAAACAAACTGCTACATGCTAGAAATAGGTGTGACGGTTGACTCCCTGGTCGAACCATACTCGTTTCACCACCTTGCAAATGTACCTCTTACATCATTGCCTCCCTGGGCACAGGTCTCCCCTTACAATGAGAGAGCTTAAGGCAATATTTTATCGTGCTGACCTAGGCCATATTTCATCGTGGTTATTGATGGACATCATACACTTTTAAATTTTTTTTCGAGAACTCAGGTCTGCAGGTTCCACCATGTTTTCCTTTATGTAAAGCAGTGATAATAAATTAAAAAAAAACACATCATTTTAGAAAAATTACTGTCTGGGGATTAAACCTCGGACCGTCGATTAAGAGGATGAGTTTCAACCAAAAGGCTGTCACTGCTCGTCTGATGTCTTTTACCATATGCCGCAACCAAAAACCTACGGTTGCAGAAATAGGTTACGCCTATATTACAATGACGCATACTATAGTCACGAAGGGTTCTGCTACTTTTAAAATACTCGAGATAATCATAAGTTTCAATATAATACTCTTGGTATTAAAAAGCTACATACAAAAAGCTTCATATGGGCTGGAAGGGGGCGGCGATAATCGCGCGCAGTCATTAACGGCATCGTGTTGTCTCAACTTATTATCGTTTAATTTATGGCCACACATTACCGCTTAAAGTGCTGTTGAAGCATAGTGAAACAGGCTATGGATATTAATTTTGGGTACAAGTAAATTGAATCATCAGGAATAGATGTTATTTTGCAAAATACTTGCTACGACTTCTGTATACCAAGAATTTTGTATAATTAAGGTATACAAATAATATATTAGTAATGTTGTGTAACGCCAGTCAAAATCTTGTTACGAGTAGTATTAGGAATGCAGGAAAACGAACTTTTAATATGAATCTGAAACGGATCCAGGTTATAGAACCCTTTGGAGTTCTACCAAAAGCACCACTGCCACACCTATTCCTACCTTATAACAGCAGACTTATAGGACAGAAAAGATGTGATACTCTGGCCCTAGTGTGTTGTAAGGGAGACACACTTTTGCAGGGCGTTTTCCAGGGCGTTTCAAGTAATTCCGCAAATATAAACACACGAAGTTGATTACATACATCCATGGACGGCAGCCGCCACTTATCATAGCATGGACTGCATGTTTGTTCGCTATATCTATTATATAAAAAAATATATATAATCCAAATAATTTGATTCACCGTTACAAACTGATGTAGATTGTGTACTCCAAACATCCTTCCATTCCTTCTTTGGGATTGATTCATTCGTAGCAGTTAAGATATGGTTCCGTCTCTGCAAAGACACACCTCGCCTTAATGTAAGTACATAGTGCATATACGATTATATGCAGTTTTAAGGATGCTGTAACGTTTATTTTTTCAGCTTATTTTGTTAGTCCTTAGCAAAACACCTAAAATTTCAGACAGGACTTGCGGTCGATATGAATTGTCAGTAATATAACAGTAAACTAACTGCATTTATATGTCTATATGAATTGACATTAATCACTTATAATTAACTAAATTTATAATTTAATACTTCTATTTCACAAAAACTGTCATGTATGTATAATGTCAATTTAATCGCGTGCCAAATTCGAAAATTAACTATCGTAGTCTTCTCGTAATGTATTAAAAGCTTACTATAGGGAGAGGCACTATCCTAGAACCCACAGTCATTAACAGCGGCGCTGTTGTCTGAACTTATTATCGTTTAATTTATGACCACACATTACCGCTTGAGGCGCCGTTGAGCCATACTGGAATGGACCTGAAAATAAGGAAATGCTATTAGGAAAAATTGAGCGTAAAAATATAGCCAAGTCTCTTTTCAAAGCTGTTTAGTTAATTTTAAGATAAATTCCAAGTGCAAAGTTTGATCCCAATTGTTGTTAATGTGAAGAATATTATTATTCGTTGTGACTAATATTGTTATCATTGTCTTTTACTGAAGTATATTAAAGAATATAGCAGTAACGAACGATACCTAATGAAGTAAAATTTTAAATTGATAGAATTAAAATTTGTAGATTAGAATTCATGTATTTATTATTATTTTTATTAGCACAATAGAACAACTAGCCAAAAACACTGCCGTGCCCCCAAATCTGCCACTCACGACGAACATCCTAACTCATTTCGTTCCCGCCACCGCCACGTGCACTCGTTAATTTGTCTCCGTCACACACCATAAACTGTTTATTGTTTTCTATTAACTCTGCTTACACTCGAGTAATTTTGTTAACTGTCAAATAAAACGGGGAAAGCCATAAATATAATGCGTTTATGTATGAAAATAAATTTTCATGATTTGGAGTCGTGTGAACGTTACGAAGTGGGTTATCTGACCGAAATGTAAGAGTTATAATAAATAAACATATATTGAACAATTTAGCACGTATAGTCCGCGTAATTTGGGTGGGAAAAGCAATGTTTGGAGTTGTACACGTTATATCGTATTAAAATTTCTCTAGTATCCGCGTCAGTTTAACGTTTCTTTGGTCATGAAAATAACGAAATAGCTTGTAGTTCCGCAACCGTTAAGTGGTCGTAATACATACGAGATCTATTAGTAACTAGCTGTGTCCCGCGGTTTCACCCACTACTAAATAAGAAAAAACTAACAAACAAACATAGTCTGATATTAGATAGCCAATAGCCTTCTCCAATGAATGGAATATTCTATACAAAAATATTTCGTTAATTCGAACTAGTAGTTCCTGAGATTAACGCGTTCAGCCAAACAAATAAACTCTTCAGCTTTATAATATAAAATGTTTATTTTATTTTGTAGTAATGGTATTGTTGTGGTCTATAGTCGAACTATTAGTAGACTATCAGCTATCTAAGACAGTAAAACGTTTGAACGCTTGAATGCTCTGATACGTGATAAATATGGGTTGACTATTTCTCCATAATAGCAGGCAGCTACTGCGTCCAATTTATACTTCATTAAAATAACATGGTTTTAATTTTACTTGATTGGCACTACAATGTTTACAATTCTACGCGAGCTTAATTTGAAAATTAATATCAACTGTTTGTATTCTACTAATCATTATTCAATAAGCTTAAATGAGAACCAGTGTAAATTAATTTAGTAAGGGATAACATTAGTGAGATCCGTTAATAACATATTGCGTGCAAATGAGCTAAGTAATTTACTTATTACATTTATGTAATTAATTCTCATAATATTTATTAAATACATTGTGAAATAAACACACCGGAAATAATGAACTAATATAGTTTTACATGTATTTTGAAAATGTCTCCGATGCTGTCTAAATGCTTTACTTTTATCCCTGTATTCATTAAAAGAACAAATTCAAAAAAAAGCATTCATGAAACCAATAATAGTGCCAGAAAAATAAATACATATTTGCTCCAAGTTAAAGAAATTGAGACTCTCACTTTATATTATATTTTTGTCTTTCTAAAATTATTCTAGCAATCTTTTACCAGAATCTGCGTTGTGTTCTGAATTCTTACTTTATTATCTTCGCTTCCATCTACGGCTTATGTCAAATCTTTGCATATTTCAGCTCTAAGGCCGTCGGTAGATATTTTACAAAACAACGGAATTTTTGTTGAGGTAAATATTTAAAATACGACATCCCACGGAAACATCTCGCATTAAACAGAATCATAGTTGACTTGTCTCTATTTACCTGAAACTTGGAACGTGTTTAAAAGTATACGTAACTCTAACTGTATAGAGTACTGTTTCGTGTAGCACCTTTATTCCTGAAGGCATGATCCGGTCATGGAAAAACAAGCTCTGTGACTATGGCTTACATTTAATATCTGCGCATGCCGTGACGAATTTGAACAGGTACAAGCGGATTGCGCACTATATTGTAGATTTTAGTTCAGCCACAATAAGGTACAGTTCAGCTTACGAATAGAAGCGCGCAAGATTACCTAGACATGCAGACGACGATAAGCGCTGAGTCGTTATAGAGGTTGTCGGAGACCCTCAAAATATAAACATCGTCCAGATGTCGCAGATAAGCGAAGAGAGCTTTTTGGCCTAATGGCAGATTACTTCACTCGAATATGTTGCGTGTCCAACCCCTGCATCGCCGTGACCCATTCAGTGGACAGCTTATCGCATTCCGATGACAGGGTCCACAATTTATGTCTGTGATAAAATCTTTGCAGATAAAAAATAAATCACCGCTCTTCTGATTTCACATTTTCGACCTCGTTTAGTTTTTACGGCCATTTAATTACAGCCTTAGGAAACCTTCAATTTCTAATTAAAAGAAATACCTTGGAATAAAGTCGCTTGGGTAATTAACGTTCAAATATTGTCTTAATTTTAGACGGATTAAGTATCAGCGGGCTTTCGGAGAGTAAAATGTTGGTGTATCTTATCAACTTATTTTCTTAATGACACCACACAGAACATTCAATAGGTGTCGAAGAATGCCATCTCCGAAAGACAACCGGGTTTGTCTGTACTAATTAGGTTTGGCCTAATGAATACAGGGCGGGGTTCACCCGTAGTTGTCTGGGTAATTAACAGCTGAGATAGGAAATATTAATATTTATAAGCCTCGGGGCTGAGAGCAAATTTTCGTTATACGTTTAAACAGACTCCAAGTGGTGCGATGAATTTTATACGTTGATTATATACGTAAGAAACATTGAATCTGTTTATTTTCACCATTGTCAACTTCGGTGTTCCGTTTTAGAATTCAAATTGAAACTGTTTGAAATTTAAATTCAAATTAACTGTTTTAATATCAAGAACAGAGGGCTGAAAAGGAAAACCCTTAGGATAGGACGTAACAAAAATCTGCCCACGACATTTTATTTCAATAGCCAAAGTAAAATGTACAAATTAAAACAAATGTTATCTTTATCATTGAATTGAAAATTACTAGACACATTTAGGCACATGTTTTGTTCGCAAATTAAACTGAAAGGATATAAAATTCGATGTTGAAACAATAACATTTCCATAATAAAGTTATGTTTGAATTTAGTTAATATACTGGCGGGAACATCAAATAAAATTATTCAAAAAAAAAAATTAAAAAATCGATTCTTATACAGCAATCAATACTGTTCAAATGATCAGCACTATTCAAAACTATGGCGAATATTAAATATATGATAAAAAGTAGCAGCTCTTCCATTTCATAGTATTATTTTGAAATGTGGTGGAAAGATGGCAAAATTCTTTGTTATTCAACTCCATAAGCCCCACCGCCGCACCTGTTTTGCCTAATAACAGTAGTGTTAAGCATTGCTATGATCTGGCCTGAAGGTTGTAGTAAGGGAAATTTACTTATTCGAAAACCTCAGGTAAGACTTTGATCTTATCAGTGGTCGATTGCAGATGTCCATGGGTGGCAGTGGCTAGTTACCACCACATAATTAAAAAAATGAAATGGTATTATAATTTTATTGGATAGTGTATCTTTAACTTATAAAATTTCAACATTCATAAAATTTCAATAATACAGCGAATAATATGTAATATTATTCGCTGTATTATTGAAATACATACTTAAAATCTCATTGTTACAAAACTAAATTCACTATACTATAGACATGATCGTATAGAAACACGTAATGAAATCATCGTCAAACTTAATAATCCAATAAATCTGCCTACCTGTTAACGCTATATCATTTTCCATGATACTGAACTAAAACCTCCTTTGTAGAATAACGTTGCATAGAAACCATCATAGTTGTATTCAAATTTTCTCCGATATGAGGAGTTACGAGCCGTTAAAGAGGCTTTATTGCGTTTTGTAAAGATGAATATTGTAAAACTTAACGGTCACATTATGCATAAAATTTCACGCTGTTAAATCTGATTTAACTTTTATTGCGTCAACAAAAACAAATCGTTTAATGTTTGAATTTAAATTTCAGCATTTCCCCAGAGACCGAACACCCCGCCTGTAATAAGGCGATGTTTTTATTACAGTGGGCCCATCTAATAAGCGGACACTCGTTGTTTGTTCACAAACAATCTCATCCCATTCCGTAATTTTACACCTATATCCGACAGTAGCAACAAAATTACTCCGACTAAATGACTTGAAAAAACAAGATATTCAGTGTTGAACCTTTGTTTTGTTTGCTAGTACACTTTGGTATTGTCGTTTCCGTTTAAAATATAGCGAACTTAATAGTAACACCGGTGATTGCTGCGATACTATAATTTTCGAAGAAAAATATGCTGCTTGTATGGGTAATAATATATATGCTACTTTGTTTGACTTTAAAAGAACATGCTAGTGTAAACTACTAGCAGCATGTGTTTATTATTGAACTAGCTGACTCGGCAAACTAATACTGTAGTATATTAATTTGATCTATCTCGTAGGGTTTAAGCAACGTTTGCAATGACAGTGCAAAAAATGGATTTATTTACGACCACACATAGAAACCTCTAAAATTATCAGTGTCTCTCTACTATATTATACATGTATTATACATATAAACCTTCCTCTTGAAACACCCTATCTATTAAAAACACAT
>DWTU01003134.1:0-10707 GCA_018251515.1 Cecropterus confusis
AGAACAGAAATCTAAACTCATCATTCAGATGTCTGTCTGGCCGGGGATCGAATCCGGGACCCACTGCGCGTCAGACCCGTATGGTGACCGCTCCGCCCCGGGGGGTCATCAAATGAATACTTCCGTCTCCAATGTGCCTGGCGGCCGGTCAGCCTATTGCACTTCACACTTTTTCAGTAAGGTCCCGTGATCACCACAAAATAAAATAAAATAAACATATTTGTATATGTTTGACGACAACCGAGTAATGAATGTTACTATATTTTGATTGTAATGTCAGAACGTAAAATTTTGAATTTAACCATTTTATTTAATTCAATATTTCGGCCAGTCATAGAAATAGCTATGAAATGTTATTTAAAGATATCGGCTTTTAGTATTGTAAGGCAATTATTTGCTAATATTTTACTGAGTTGTAGCGTAACAGCACAATACTGGTTATGTCTAAAGTTCATGAGCTAAATAAAAACTTTCCCCAAAAAAGTACAAATCTTATTATACGCTATTAAAAAATGAAAACTCCAGTTTGTTTACTGACATTGCACACACGTTTAGGAAATCAATTAGTCACTTACTACGGACGGAACCGGTTCGTGTTCGTGGGCGTTATTCGTTGCTCATGTTGTTGTAATTGTTTCATCTGATGATGTGAGAAACCCGATTTGCGGCTTTGGTGTGTGTCATTCGAAGATCGAGACCCATATAATAAGCTGTTACGACATACACAAGACAAGTCTAGGATATTGCTTAATACTCGCGGTTCGAATTTTTTATATGTACTTTCGTGACTTGAGTATTTGGAACTTTAACGTCAACCCATCATTGTTCCACTGCTGGGCACGGGTCTTCTCTCAGATTGATAGAGTTTTAGGCCATAGTCTACCGTGCTGGCCAAGTGCGAATTGGTAGACTTCGCACACCCTTGAGACCTTTTTTTTAAAGAACTCTAAGGTGTGTAGGTTTCCTCACGATGTTTTCCTTCACCGTAAAGCAGTGATAATTAACTTCTAATACGCACATAATTTTAGAAAAATCAGTGGTCAGTGGCCTGGGATTCGAACCTCGGTACCCTCGATTGAGAGGCCGAGTTTCAACCATTCGGTTTCAATCACTCCTCGTATTAGGAACTTTAGGAAGCAATTATTTTCGATTGCTTTGAAAGGAAAAAATAAAGGCCGGAAACAAGTTAATTCATAATCCCCTTATTGTTTTGAAAGGTGTGTGAAAACTGCAAATTCCAAGTGAAATCCGCATCTAGCAACAATGAATATTCCCATTTTTTTTTGCAAAATATAACTAACTACACACTTTTCTATAGGGTTTACCAAAAATATGAATGCTTAAAATATATATATGTATATATCCGGTTGACCGTTGGGTTTTAAATATACCGCGTAGTTCGTATTATCGAAGCTTTAATATTTAAAAACAAATGGGTTCCGAACCACAGATAAATTTTACCTATCAGTATAACGATATTGTATGTAAATAAACTGTTATTCATCACATGATTCATTGTTATTGTTTGTAATATATGGAGTCTTGGCGTCACGAGAGCTATAAAATTAAATAATCTCGGTTAATGTAAATGTAAACATACATCGCATGTAAATATTCACGTTTATATTACAATCCAGGATTTAACTACCGAAGCACCGTTAAGCCTCTCTTTGTGCTTCAGTTCGTAAAAACCTTTAAAGATGCTAGAACTCTTTATGGTTCGTCTCCGGAAGCGCCAACGCCACACCTATTTTTGCCTATTTAATAACAGCAGCATTATGCGCTGTTGTGTTGTGGTCTAAAGGGTGTGGTAAGGGGGACATGCTTTTTCGAGGCTTTCCATCTTAGTCCTCAGGGGTAAAAACATATCTGTGATTAACCTTAGGTTAAACTTTGATCTTACCTAGGATTGATTACAGATGTCCATGGGCGACAGTAGCCACTTACCATCAGGTGGGCTGTATGCTCGTTTGCTACTTCCATACTTTAAAAAAAGAAAAGAAAAAAAGAACTACATTCCCGGTGGTCCCCGTTGCTACCCTTGGGTATCTGGGATTGATAACCGCTGATGTCCGAGGTTGACAGTTACTTATCACCACCTCTTAACAACCACCAGCTCATCTGCCACTTTACTAGCTACTTTACTGCTGCTACTATAAAAAGCAAAAGAGCTTGCAATCCACTCATGTTGGTTATTATTGACTTTTTATATAATATTAAAATATATGTATAAGGAACATTAACCGGGGAATTGGATTCAGAAGGCACATGACCGCTTGGAGTGGTGCCGTTTAGGGGAGCCCTACGTCCAGCAGTGGACTTCGAAAGGCTGATGGATGGACGGAAGCAACATTATAGATTCACTAAGGCCCAATTTCATTTAATTTCACTCTAAAAGAGTTCGATACTTATATTATTATACTTGAAATCGATTGAGTATTATGTATAATTTGACTATTAAAACGCGTTACTCTATGGAAAATAATAAAATAAAAACGGTAGTTTTCATAATAAAAAAAAATTATATTGATTCCGTTGACAAAATTAACATCCTTTCGGTTTTTTTTTATCACTTTTTATTTAAACACTATTAAACACCAGGAAAAAAAGAAAATATAATGATTAAATTACTGTTAGATTTTCAATAAAAAAATTTCAGGCATAGATTTAATATTGCTTAGCACAAAATATTTATGATCATTTTGTCCGGTAAAAACACGGATTGATTCAATAAAATAAATTTAATCAAATTTGTAATTGGATTTAGATATTGGTTATACCTATTGGCTATTAGAAAAATGAACAAACAGTAATAACAATCCAATTTTCTCTACTAAAAATAAAACAAATGTCAGTTTATACACGAAATTGCATTGGTCATCAATAAATTCCCCAATGCTTTCAACTTTTATTGAATTTGCATGCATAAAATCCGATAAACAGAACTTTCAAAGAGATTTCTTTTGTATTGTGTATTTATTTTTAAAAGTAGTAAAGTTTATTTAATGTTCAATAGATAGTATTATGGTAACCACTGTTTTCGTGGTCCGAAAATCTAAGCTAGTTAAAAACTTGTTTTAAGATATAAATTTGAAGTTTTTTTACAGATCCTTATATACCGATATTTTTATCAACAATTGTTCCCATGGATCCCATAGGAGACGGTAATTAGATCAAACATAAATGGAAGTTACAAACGAGTATACAGTCTACCTGGTAGGAAGTGACCACTGCCGCCCATGGACATCTGTAATCAACACCAGTTAAAATAGGAGTCTTACCCTAGGTTAGCCACGGATGCGCAGCTGCCCCGGAGGACTAAGTTGGAACGCCTCGAATAAGTAATCTTTCTTACCCTTCAGACCAGAGTACACCAACGTATAACACTATCCTAGGGTTGGCAACCTGAGGCTCGCGAGCCGTATGCGGCTCTTTAGTTCCATACGCAATAATTAAATTAGCTTAAATAAGCTATTTATTGATGGCAAGAATAAAACTATGGCTCTTTAAAAGCTTTGAAATTTTGTAAATTGTAATTTTTAACTTTTCCGATATAAAAAGGTTGCCGATCCCTGCACTATCCTATACTTACGTTTGTTTGTCCAAGAAACGTACCTGCTAGCGCTATAAGACTGTAAGTTGAATTGTCATTTTTCGAGAGACAAACATTTAAAACCTTCGGATGAATCGCTCAATTTTTATACTTTACCATTTAACACTCACACACTCAGAAACAAATTGAAGAACAATCCAATTTTGAAACAGAACAGAAGCATTCGCCAAATACCATCGGACATACGTAAAATGTCTCGTGACTTGCCCGTTGCATTCCGCGATTAACTTCACCCACAATTTACCGTGACGTGCGCAGTCAGAACCCACTCGCATTCTCATTTCATTGTGAGAATTTCAACTAAGCTCCTTTAATGTATAACTAAGCTCTTTTAATGTACAACTAAGCTTCTTTAATGTACGCGTGTGAAATATTTTTTTACTCTATGCAAACGAGAATAAAATTCACCGGATAGTAAGTTGCCACTGCCGCAAATGGACATGTGAACGAACTCTAAGTAAGATCAGACTCTGAGATGAGCCACAGACGCATTGCTACCTCTAATTTGGAATGTCTCGGGAAAGTATGTCTCCCTTACCACACCATACAGACCAGAACACAGCAGCGCTATACCACTGTTAGTAGGCAGAAATATGTGTAGCGACGGCGCTTCCGAACTCGAACCACAAAAAGTCCTACCACTTTAACATTTAAACAGCACTAAAAATAAAATCAACTTCATGAAAAATCGGTTAAAATATAGAACATAAGACAAGAGTTCTTTGATGGTACTACATTAGTAATGTAAATAAATTACTGCGCCAAATAGAATCACACATTCGTTTAATCCCCCGTGTCTCGCCTGTCTCGCACTAAGCGGTTAGGTTAAGCCACTATTTTCCGTAACGCGGAAAGTCAATGCATTACAGTCATGCATTTCAACTCAATTCATTTGATGTTAGTGATTTGGTCATTTGGCTGGTCTAACAATTCGCTATACTATACCGCGCTATACTCCACCGCGCTGGTACTTGAACAGTATAGCCTGAAACTCTCTCAAATGGGAAAGAAGTCCCGTGCCCAGCAGAAGGACATTAATGGATTGACGATGATTAGGTCATTTGCTATGTCATTTATTTTCTGTCGTACTCAAACGAGTAAATAAAATAACCAGTATTATTAAAATAAATAAAAACAATGGTTTTCCAACATAGAAATATCAACACAAAAGTATAATTCTCATTCGCAGAATTGCATCTCGCTGTAAACTTCATTCACAAGTTGGTATAACGCGCAAATTAAGAATGCTCCTTTAGCATTACAGACTTCAATGCTAACTTAAAATAAATACATGGCGGCTTTTGTACCTTTTCAATAAGACAAAAATGTTAAATTTATTGAAAACCAAGATAACATTTAGTATAAGATACAAAACTATTGTTCTGAAACATTGCTCATTGAATTTATTGAAAACCAAGGTAACATTTAGTATAAGATATAAAACAATTGTTCTCAAACATTAAGACTGCTCATTGAATTTATTGAAACCAAGGTAACATTTACTTTAAGATATAAAACAATTGTTCTCAAACATTAACACTGCTCATTAAATTTAATTAATAGTAATCAGATAAGGCAAAATTATGCTTTTCGAAATAATTTCAATAGTATATTTTTATGACACTTTTTTTACTTATTACTTAACCTTCCTGTCATAAAATTTGTCATACCCGCATGTAAGACTCTTATATTTTAAACCAGTACATAAAATATAATCTATTGAAAAGCAATGAAACATGTATTACTAAAGTTATTAAGAACAAAGTACACTGCGCCAAAAACCATCAGACGTTTGCAGAATTCCCCGTGTTCCGCCTGTCGCATTGCGAAATAAACTTCAGCCACAATTCGCCATGACGCGCAAAACTGAATGCTCATTTAGCATTTCTGACTTATATGCTATCATATGAAATATGGGGACTTTTAAACTTTTCAAATTAAAAAAAATACTAGTACAGCAAGACCAGATTTGATGCAAACATAAAATGTAAATCAATACCTCTCCAATTGTACTATATCATTAAAACATATTTCAAGAGCAATGTGAAGATCTCTTGATTAAATTTGCATAATAAAAATGATACATGATGTTTTTTCCCCCAAAAATAAAATTTTGTTATATTAACCTCCAGTCCTTACTAACTTAATATAGAAACAATCTTTCATAGCCTATTTAAAAGTATTTAATTTCTTGAAAGCACATTTTTGTTCATAGGAAAGCTATGTAACAGCGTATACTAAAATTGGTATAAACAAAGGCCCGGAAACATATAATAGTATTTATTACAAATAATAGTATTTTGACGACCCGCGTGGGGGAGCGGTCACCATACCGGTCTGACACGCAGTGGGTTCCGGGTTCGATCCCCGGCCAGACAGACATCTGAATGATGAGTTTAGATTTCTGGTCTGGGTCTGGGTGGCTACGGTATCCCCTGCCTGTCGTAAGAGGCGACTAAAAGGGGCTTTCGGGGTTGCGGGCGGCAAGAGTGGGAGCTCGAACCGTCCAGCCATGCGGCCCCGGGAAGGATGACGGTATGTGTGGTCGCATTCAGTCGTAAAAACCAGATGGTGCAGTGGGCCCAGCTACTCACCCGGGTGGAGCCCGATGGGGCAACACGCTCAGAGGGCTCCGGTTGCGTTCCGTTGGAGATCCCGGAGTCCCCTACGCAGCGCCGAGGCCGGCCACCGGGGGGGTTTTGGTGCGGTTAAATCCCACAACCTGGCGCTGCTCCCACGGTGTCGGATACCTTTTGAAGGTTCCCCCTCGAGAACAAAAAAAAAAAGGTATAAGTTGTAATAACTGGCATTTTTGAAAGTATGAATGTAATGACAATATTTGTTTAGACCATAGATTTATCGTATGAAGTTTAAACATTACATCAGTCATGAAGAGTAACAACGCCTTCCTTACTATTTATGCAACGTAATACATTGTCGAATTTTATACATGATTGTGTTCGTTTTCTTTCAGTTACAAAACACCTTACTTGACTCTACTTACGTTACTTTAATTGACCAAATAAGTTTGAGAACCTATGTCTCAAACTTATTTCGTCTATTGTCCATATATATTGTGAATCAATTATTGTCTGGTGACCGGAAAACTGTCCCTTTTCCTGTTTTTTTCTTTTTTATTTTCGATAAAAAGCTTCTTACCTATACTATAACAATCTATCTATCTCTGAAATACTTTCACAAGGCAAAAGGTTATCGCCCACTTTCATAAACACTGGTTAACATTTACATGACGAATCTTCTGATAATAATGTTACTACTAGCTACTATTGACTGTTTTGTAAGCTGGAGTTAAGGTGAAATAACGCTTTCTATACTCATAGCCCCACACTAGGATTTTCTTCTGTATCATGGGTACCATGGACACACATAGATGAATACACAAACACCCAGGCCCAGAACAGAAATCTAAATTCATCATTCAGATGTCTGCCTGGCTGGAGATCGAACCCGGAACCCACTGCGTATCAGACCGGTATGGTGATCGCTCCGCCACGCGGGTCGTCAAAATGAAAACACATACAACACATGAATATTTGCTGTACATTAAAATATTCATGTGTTATCACAAAGCAAAGCTGGATTTCTGCCGCCGAAGCCGTCATATTGCTTTATTTGCTATATTCATTGCTATTCATATTGCTATCAGAAATTATAACAATAACATTTCAAAGTTACAACAATGATATAAAAATTCCATTTTTTATTCTTCAATATAACTCCATAAAGTAGGCAAAGTAGGCCAAGAATCTTTATGGTTCTTAAAATAGAATATTTGATTACCATTAGTTTGTTTCGTCATTCCTAATGATTTAATTAGCTTAATGACTTAACGAGTCAACGTCAAACATTACGACCTAAAATAGTTACTACGCTTTCTACACTAATAGTCGCAAAGTAAGATTTTCTCTTGTATCGTAGGCGGACACAAATTTAGATCTAGAACAGGTACCTAAATGTATCATTCAAATGGCTGTCTGGCCGGGGATCGAACCCGGATTGCGTGTCAGACCGGTATGAACACCGCTCCGCTATGCGGGTCGTCAAAATAAAAACACACACACATACAACACATGAATATTTGGTGTACAGTAAAATATTCATGTGTTTTTACTAAGCAAAGCTGGATTTCTTATGAATTATGTATATGTGAAATAATAAACCTGCCGGATTTTGCGTAAAGATATTCTCATAAGATATCTAATTTCTCATTGTCCTCAGGTTATTATACCATGGACAAAAAATAACATAAAACAAAGAAATCTTACCATTTGTAAGAATCAAGGCGTAGATTTGAGTATGTGGAGATGTCATTTTTGTTTAAATGTTACCAATGTTACTAATTTAAATGTTAATGTCACCTCTCCCACATTAGAATGAAAAATGCATATTACCAATATCCTTATACTAGTTCCTTTAGATTTATTTATTAATCTTGTGCGATGTCATCTGGGATGGAATACGGAGGCTTTTGTGTTGTGTCGAAATTGATTATTCACTTCATTTATTGGTGAAAGAGAACATCGTGAAAATCGCTTGAATTGTCTGTCTGAGACTTATTCAAAGCGTTCTCAAAAATATGAAAGCAACTAAATTGCAGTTTTTCCGCAAGATGGTTTATTTCCTAAAATTTTCCATAGGTAGCTTTATTTATAAGAGTTAAATAGAAGATGATGTAGGCACATACGCAGGTTAATCAGTAGATTTTGATAATGACGCGATTATAAGGTTTTTTATATATTTTAAGCGTCATTTTAAAGAGTTTGAGACTTGTGGAATCATAATATTTTTTTTATACCTTAAATAAGACTCGATGTTACTTTATTATAAGTATATCTAGGAGATTAGGTCGTGGAAAGGCATATTGCGGCTGACTAATCGGTAACAAGACCTTCGCGATAGGTTAGGGTATTGTTGTAGAAGGTCGGCGCCAGTGATCTATAAAATATTAGTGATGCGTTTCGCCCTACAACGGTAATATCGCTGTGATGAGTAATGTATATTAGGTAAGAAAGTACGGATAAAATTATACCATATAATTAATTTAATAGTATAATTATGTTTTGTTACTTAATTGTTCTTGGTTCCCTCAGAGGTTGATCCCATTAGACTTTCTGTTTTTTTTTTTTGTTTAATAAATGGATATAAATGTATTTTATGGCATTCTAATACCTAACACAAATAAAAATACGTGTATACAAATGGATAGCGGTCAATAGAAAACACAATGACACTTTCCAACAATTGTTTTTTATATAACGTTTGTAAGAACAAGTGCTAATCACTTAACGCAACTTGCAATGAGCTCATCTGTTTAGCGTTGATCAGAAATGTGATAATACCTTCGAAGATCCTCAATTACTTCACAGCCGGGTTGCAACTGAGCCGACGTCTTAATTTCGTAACAGTAATTAAAACAATTAACACGTATGAGCGCTAACGCCCAAAGACCGCTGTTCGAGACACTTAGCGACCGCGTTCTACAATTAATGCAAGGAGCTTAAGTGGTTACGACGGCTGGATGAGGGGGATGTGGCTGGAAAACGCGACAGCCTTACCACTACTATTTCGTTTTTAACTTATTAAAGTTATTACACTTGTTTCTTTAATTTCGGTCAAGTGTGCATAGAACGAATCTTCTCAACTTAGTCGATCTAGCTTTACTAAAAGCAATGTTACGTGCGATCGGAAGTTGGATGGCTGATCGTTAGAGGCAAAAAATTAGGAACTTACTTCGGATGGGACGTTACTCTGTAGCTGTTAATTATTAATGGATCTTTACCTTTAACTTTATTGGAGACATTATGGACACTGAAAATATTAATTCATTGCAGCAGCGCAGTGCTGTATGTTAAGCATATTCAACTGTGAGGAATGACGCGTGTCTAGCTCATAAAAAGTTTTGCTCGAGAAATATTTTTGCTGTGTCATCAAAAAGATTAAGTTTATTTTGCTGTGAGAAACCGTGACCAATTAAGTCATTTTAGGTTTCAATTAATTTGAAGGTTGATTGTCATCTCTATGTTGCTTATGTTTTGCTCAGTGTTTATACAAAGTACAAGTAGCGACATCTGTTTATGAGTTGTGTAAATTTATCGTTTACCTTATGAATTGGTAAAGACGACAAATTCTCATGCTTTTCAAATTATCATATTAAATATCTGTTTGAATATACCAACTAGTATATTATCGATATTAGCTATAGCTATGAGGACAAAGAGATTGAGTATTTAGAGTTGAATATCTCTGTATGAGTACTATCTTTGTCTTCGAAGAGAGCACTTTAAGGTGGCTCTACACTCGCCCGTGAACCGTGGCCGCGAAATGTAGTTGCGATTCGTGCGAGCTCTCAACACAAAAATATGTTCTTTTGCACTCGCAACGTTCACATATATTTTCGCGCGTTTGATAGATATGGTCACGAATGAACGGCGATTTTATTAAATGGGTTCATCCTCCTGCAATGGAGGTTTAGATAATAATCGGTACCCGCAGTGGGTGGTTGATTTTACACAGAAAGACGCTGCAACTCATCATTTTGTCCCTTAGCCGCTTTCTACAACATCACGAAGAGGGGTGGTACTCAAGACCTTCACCAAATACCACTAGCATCTAGTATGGTACTGTGAATGTAGATTCGTTCGCGTTCACTTGCCGCGAATAAAGCACGAACCCGTTTGTCGCACAATCAACACCGATAGTGGAACGCCTGGAATAGGTTTTCACGCCATGAGTGTAGAACTAACATAAGAATTGATCCGTCACTGTATTATCGATATAGCAAAGACAAGTATCATCTTTTCTTTCATGTCTTTTATACTCCAAAGTAGTATGGGTTCACTTTGACGCATCTAAAAATGAAATAGTAAATGCTTCCGAATATGAAGTATGATCCCCATATTCGAATAAAAAGCAATAGTATTGTAAAATAATTATTTTATAATATTATTGCCGATGACCTGAAGAAGACAGCGGGGAACCATTGGATTCAGAAGGCATAGGACCGGTTGGAGTGGCGCCGTTTAGGGGAGGCCTATGTCCAGCAGTGGACCTCGAAAGGCTGATGGATGGATGGA
>DWTU01003135.1:0-10707 GCA_018251515.1 Cecropterus confusis
AGTGCCAGTGTGACTCGAGCTCTGAGGGTTCTATAGGTAGTGCCAAAGGTTTAAAGGCTTTGGTCTTATACCAGAAACGTTAGGCGTTTCCTTGTATGATTTAAAGCATATGCCAACTTGTCCTTTCGGAGGATGTAACGACCTCTTTTACACTTTATTGGAATACTTACTTATACTTTTATATAAATTATGTTTACTTTCGGACTATATCGGTAGATACTATAGTAATATCATTGGTTGGACGCTCGTATGCATTATCATTTTTACAAAAAAAAACCTGGAAATAAGAATTTAGTTTTATTTATTATTATTTATTTGGTTTCCGTTCTGTGAGGTGTGTGTAGATACGGAAAGTGCAAGCTAAGTAATATAATTTATTTGCGGAAAGGATCCCTATTAATAGGCGTAAAACATAAACGTAACATAAACGCTTTCTACACTCATAGCCCCACAGTAGGATTTTCTCCCGTGTCGTGGGTGCCATGGACACACAAAGGTGAAAACATAAACACCCAGACCCAGAACAGAAATAAAAACTCATCATTCGGATGACTGATGAGGCCGGGGATCAAACCCGGGATCCACTGCGTGTCAGACCGGTATGGTGACCGCTCCACCACGTGGGTTGTCAAATCAGAAAAGCCTCAAAGCAGTAAAATTATTTTCAATATGTACTTACTATATTTTCATTTAACAATCAGTTTAAATAATTTTGAATTCGTAATGTATTGTAATTGTTTATGTAATTGCTTTATTTTTGTTTAGATTAACTTATTTATTAGAAAAAATAACTTTCTTTATTGTCTTCATCCATGTTTGCTTTACCCATCCGGGTAGGTATACGACGGCAAATACAGAGTCAAGCTATAATCAATATTTTACTGTTTTTTTTATATAACATATAGAGTATATTATTTTAAGGAATACACTAATTATCTAGAAATCTTACGCGCGTGCATTCATATATTTATTCCGTATTTATTTAAGATATCGTAATATTTTTTCTAGCATATGAACAAACATGTAAGAAATGAAACAAAAAAAATATATCTATCGAAATAACCTACGTACTAACCATATAATACTTTCTTAGTGATACTTGTACAAAGCAAATCTCAAATAAAAGTAAGGATAATAGAAAAGAAATATCAAAATGGGAGTTTGCTCTGACGAGTTCCGAGAAAAACGCTGTGTTGACTCGACGCTACATTAATTAGTGTTAAGTTGTTATTTTTTATTATGTAAAAATACAAATAAACACGATTTATATTCTATCGATATTTGATTCCAATTTGACGTCTTTTAATCTCGAAAATAACTAATGACTTTTGAATTACCCCTTTACGGGACACTACAAGCAAAACGATGCAGGGAAGTTCGTTAATAGTGACCATACAGATTTAAAATACGTTTAATTTCAATACGAGTCTTTTTATAAGCATAGATAGATAAAATTAATATTTAATAACGACACGTTAATGTAGTATCTGGTGATATTCATATACATGAAGTATTCTGTATAGATTAATTTCTTAAAATTTCGTTACTTTCATTTTTAAGCAGGTTTAGAAATGGGTAAGGATTAATCTATAATTATAAAGATCCAAATTAGATATATAATTTGGATCTTTATATTTATGGAATATATTTATCCTTACCCATTTCTAATCACATGATGCTTAAATAACAAATGTTACAATAATGTCATATTATAATACAAGATATTTAAAACATTGTAAGGCACAGAGGATCATTTTACTACAAAATGCAAACAATGCATAATATCACGTGTCATAGCGAGCACGACTAATTGTAGAATGTTTACTGGTTGTATAAATTGAAATATTTATGTGTAGATGTAGTTTTATCTGTTTCACGTCTATGTATATTATCGTATGTACATATATTGTGTGTATGGATTTACCTGAACTTGGGATTACCTATCTCAAAATATTTGACTACAACTTGATACTAGGTACCAATCTCTTTCGATCCATGAGCCAAATCATGCACACGCTGCATTAATCTTTTCAAAAGTTAATAAATATCGCTTGCTATTGCTTGCGTAATATGAGTCAAACTCATGTATAAATTTAATCAATCCTAATTTGAAGCTGATATCGTTATTATTATATTGTATTCATTCCATATAATAGGTACATCGCGCGGAAATTGTGGTTCTGGTTACCGGTTTCGAATGACTTTCTTTTAAAGTAAAATCCTAGAGAATTGCAGATTGCATTTATTAAATAAAGGTAGTCTTGTCATTTCTTACAAATAGGAAATTACACTATATATACCATAAAAGCACCAAATTCTTGTTGTATACAAAAATTAAGATAGTATTTACTCGAATTAATTATTTGTAATAATTAGTTAGCTATGGATGTTTAAAAAATGATTTTAGATATTGCTCTAATTTTGTTTTCTTGTATTATTTTTACAGCAAGATGACTATGCAAGAGGTGACAATAATAATATATATACAGATGACAATGAGTACTATTTACAAAATGTCCCGGAGGCACCTCCACCGCCCAATACTTATGGTCTGTACGCAAGACAAGATTATCCGGCGCCTGTGCCGCCGCCACGGCCGCCACCAAGTATAGGTTCAAGTTTTGCTGTATACGACCCTGTTACAAGACAGCGGACCACTCAATTTGATCGCAACTGTACTGCACCCGGTTGCTGTGTTCCGAAATGTTTGGCTGAAAAGGGTAACATGGTAAGCTTACAGTCTATTTTGACTGAAATACCTATAGATCTAGGAGTGATTTCCACTTCTTATCATATTTATTTTATATATTTTTTACTATTTTATTTTTATGTAAATATTGTGTCTGTATTGTAGGGGATTCCAGGATCACCTGGACCTCAAGGCCTTCGAGGTCTACCTGGTCATGAGGGCATTGAAGGTCCTCAGGGTCCAAAAGGTCAGAAAGGACAAATGGGCCCCCAGGGTCCACGTGGACCTAGTGGTGAGAGAGGAAAACCTGGTGCTCAAGGTTTCATTGGTTTATCAGGGCCTCCCGGTATACAAGGTAATCCGGGATTGCCAGGAATACCAGGTCGAGATGGCTGTAATGGAACTGACGTAAGTTCCTTCTCTATAAAAAAAGGTGTATGAAGAATATATGAAATATTTAAATATAAAACAAACTAACCATATAATCTCTCAGGGTGAACGAGGCCTACAGGGGCCACAGGGAATGCAAGGTCCACGCGGTTACCCAGGCCCTAAAGGGGAAAAAGGTGACAAAGGAGAAGCTGCACATACTGGTCGTTATCCCGACAAGGGTCAAAAAGGAGAGCCTGGACTTGACGGAATGCAAGGCCTTCAAGGTCCTGTTGGACCTACTGGACCTCCTGGGTTGCAAGGACCCAGAGGTGGTACGGGTCCAATGGTAATTGCACACTTTTTTAATTATTACGTTATTATGTAGTATAATTAACTATTGTAAAAATAATTAAAATTACATTTTTAAAGGGACCACAAGGAGCAAAGGGTGACAAAGGCTCTAAAGGCACTAAAGGTCAATCTATACAAGGTGACAAAGGTGATAGAGGTGATCGGGGAGATAGAGGACCAAGTTGTCCTGCTGTGACATTACCTTCTTTGGAAAATAAAGGTGCAATCAAAGGAGTCAAAGGGAACATGGGACATAAAGGCGAAAAGGGGGAACCTGGTAATACAGGTATGAAAGGCGACATGGGAAATACGGGTGAACCAGGTTTACCTGGTCAACCAGGTGATAAAGGGGAAAAGGGTATAAGAGGAAATCCTGGCGAAAGAGTAAGTATAAGATACAGAAAAATATTTATAAATATGTACATATTTTATTTGATTTTGCTTAGACACATCATATTTGAAATACGCAATTACAGGGCAGAGACGGTATGTATGGACCTCCTGGACCTATGGGACCTAAGGGAGATAGAGGATATGACGGAATATCGGGACTTCCTGGTAGACCAGGTAGTAAAGGTGAACCTGGGAAGGACGGAGCTCCTGGTTTAAGAGGATTAAGAGGTGTACCAGGGGCTCCAGGTGGCCGTGCAGGAGCTCGTGGACCTCCAGGACCACCCGGCCCTCGTGGTTATCAAGGACCATCTGGTGCACCAGGTACTGCAGGAAAACCTGGTGAAAGAGGACAACCAGGTCCAATGGGTCCTCCTGGTGGTCAAGGCGAGCCTGGTACACCTGGTAGGGAAGGGCCACCAGGAGTAAAGGGTGAAAAAGGTGAACCTGGTCTAGAAGGTGCAAAGGGTGAAATTGGTCCTAGGGGCTACGATGGTCCAACTGGACCACAGGGGCCAAGAGGCGCTAAGGGTGAAAATGGACTGACGATACCAGTAAGTATTCTTTTTAACATAATTGGTATTAAAATAGTTGCGATTAGTAGTTTTTGGATTTTAATAAACGTAAAAACTTGTAAGACTTTACTATGATTCAAATTAAAGAGGATGAAAAGAGATACAAAAATATTAAAAGATCAAATGACTTCGTAAAAGCTAAAAAATCTGGGTAAAATAAAAAATAAAATTCTCTGTGTACACAAAAAAGTAATAAATAAAATAAAATAACTAGAAGAGAAAGTACTTTAATTTGTACTGTATTATATAATTTTATTCTATTTTCATATAGTGGCAATTTCGATTTAACAATTTATGATTATTTGTACTGACTGTTGCATGTTTATAATATAGATATAATATAGGAAATAGGCATAATTTCTTACTTAATTAATTATAACAATTTTTATTTAAGATAATAAGTGATATAACAAGTATATATAGTATACAAATCTAAATGTTTTAGGGTGAAAAAGGTAGCGCTGGTTTACCTGGTCGTTTTGGTGATAAAGGTCAAAAAGGTGAAAAAGGTTATACAGGACTGAGAGGATCACCTGGTAACTCTACACGAGGAACTCCAGGAATGCCAGGTGAAATGGGTCCTCCTGGTGATAAGGGTGATAAAGGAAGTCCAGGATTCGATGGTATACCGGGTAATCCTGGATCAAAAGGAGATATTGGAGGTCGTTGCAACGAATGCTGGCCCGGCAGTCCAGGGATGAAAGGAGACCGAGGTGCTGATGGTTTAACTGGGGAGCGAGGCGATCGAGGGCCACCCGGGGCAGCTGGAGTTCCAGGTGAACGTGGCGCGGATGGTCTCAACGGATTTCCTGGATCACCTGGTGCTCCGGTTAGTGATATTAGTAAAATAAGTAAATAATTTAATTTTAGAAATAGGTTGTCATTAAATTTTTACATTAATTTCCTTTGTAATATTAAACCTATTCAAATACTTCAAAGGAGAAAAGTCAAAATATATACGACTGATATATTGGATGCTATCAGTATATCGATACTATAAGTAAATGGGATAGCTCGATACTTTACCGATAGTATCATCATTTTGTCAAAACCATTCAGCACATTTCCGACCCTTCTGTGACTTCGTTTTCGATAAAGATAAAAATGAAACTTTTAGAGATCAAGTGGGCGTAATACAACTAGGTTTATTCCCAAATTATACCCAATTTGAGCCTGTAGTTTACGAACTATTAGAATTCAATATCCCTATTCTTTTCACTGACACATTCACCAATTATAATAATTTCCACCCCACTTAAAATCAACCACACATAAGATTAAAGTCTTCTACTAGAGGTCGGTTATAAATGCGTTGCTACCCCTGAGGACTAAGTAGTAACACTTTGTATAGTTATGGCTCCTTTACAAGTTTTCAAGCCAGAATCAGCAGCACTTAATACTACATTTTTGTAATTCTACTCTGAAGGTGCTTTCGGAATAGAAACATGAACACCGTCACTGCGGTAAAATGTATTTTTATCACGATCAAACTTAGCTTACATAATTGGTGGTTAGAAATGAAATCGCGAAATTAACAGAACATACATGAGTAGGTATGAACCTATAGCTACGACTTATATCTGATTACTGAAAATAACGCGTAAAAAATGAGATTCCATGATTATAATTTTCTATTGTTATAACTTCGATAGGGTGACCGCGGTGAAGATGGGCCAATAGGACCACCGGGAGAGCCCGGAAAAGATGCGATGATACCTTCTAATTTAATACAAGGAAAGAAAGGTGACAAGGGTTCGCAAGGCGAGAAAGGTCGAATGGGTCCTAAAGGTGAAAGAGGCAGTGATGGTCTTAAAGGTGACCGGGGTCTTAGTGGAATGCCCGGATTCAAAGGTGATGAAGGTAGAATGGGTCCTCCAGGAATAGATGGTATTCCAGGCACTGACGGAACACCAGGCGTTCCAGGACGAAATGGACTTTCAATCAAAGGTGAAAAAGGTGTCCCAGGCGATTTTGGACAAAAAGGTGATAAAGGATTCCCCGGCAGAGTTGGTATCAAGGGTGAACCTGGTCAATGTCCAGCCAATTTACAAGCGTTAACTAAAGGCGATAAGGGTTTTACCGGTGCACCAGGACCTGAGGGACCTCAAGGTAAATAAAAGTTGTTTCATTATAATTGAGGAAAAATATAATATAATTTTATAAAGTTAAAAACAAAATGAAAATCTCGCGATTTGCGATTGTTGTAGCTCAAAGATTATAGAGGTTCACTTTTGTACAATTTTACAAAAACGTATATTATAATATTTTGAAATTTTATATTTTATTATTTATGTAATAGAGGTACTACGAGTATTTTACTAGTGTGGAATATATTTTTTATGATATTTTAGGTGAAAAGGGAGATAAAGGAGATAGAGGTTATTCCGGTAAAACGGGAGAGAAAGGTGAAATGGGATTGCCAGGAATACAAGGAGCTGTAGGACCTCGTGGATTGTTAGGTCAGAAGGGAGATAAAGGCGAAACAGGTTCTATGGGCTTCCCGGGAACTATTGGTGAAGTTGGCTCTAGAGGTTTACCAGGTCCACCAGGCATTAAAGGAGACAAGGGTGAGATTGGACCATCTATGCCAGGACCACCAGGTTTGCCTGGTTTAAGGGGCCTTAAAGGGGAGCCCGGTTTAAGAGGTATACCTGGTACGCCTGGTAACGATGGTCCCCCAGGTCCTATTGGCATGCAAGGTGAAAAAGGCGATAAAGGATTTACCGGAGCCCAGGGTCCTACTGGCCCTCCTGGTCCAAAAGGAGACTCTGGTCCCGTTGGTCCACCTGGAGTTCCTGGTGTTCCTGGCACACCTGGAAGACCTGGACAAAAAGGACAACAAGGTTATCCGGGCTTGTACGGGAAACAAGGAGTCATAGGATTGCCTGGAAGTAAAGGAGAACCAGGAATTCAAGGACCCGAGGGACCAAAAGGTTTCCCAGGTCCACGTGGACGATCTGGTCTTCCTGGTAATGTTGGAATTGATGGAACTCCTGGAGCAAAAGGAGATAAAGGACGAATTGGCAATCCTGGACTACCTGGGCAAACCGGATTTGATGGTCCACCAGGACCTAAAGGTGCAATGGGTATGAAGGGTGATCAGGGCTATCCAGGCCCTCCAGGTGCACCTGGAAGACCAGGCTTAAAAGGTGATAAAGGAGATCGTGGTTTTACTGGCCAGATCGGACCGAAAGGAGAGCCGGGATTAGCAGCAGAAAAAGGTCAAAAGGGTGAACAGGGAATATCAGGACTTAGGGGCTTCGATGGTGCTCCTGGGTTAAATGGCACTAAAGGCGACAAGGGAGACCGTGGTTTACCTGGCATTGGTATACCTGGAGCATCTGGTCTTAAAGGTGATATTGGACCTCCTGGTTTGGATGGTTTCCCAGGAGAACGTGGCGAAAAAGGTGACCAGGGATATCAAGGATTAGCAGGTTTGAAGGGTGATAGAGGTTTACCAGGTCAGACCGGTGTACCAGGTACTCCTGGTATGGACGGTGCTCCAGGAATCCCTGGTGAAACTGGATTACCAGGTTTTCCCGGCGAAAAAGGAAACAAAGGAGATATGGGTATCCCTGGAAGAGATGGCTTCAATGGTGTTAAAGGAGAACGTGGACCTATTGGTCCTATGGGACCTCCTGGGCCGCAAGGACCTGTTGGACCGAAAGGAAACCCAGGTTTACCTGGAGTTGCTATAGACACTAAAGGAGATAAGGGAGAAATTGGCTCTCCTGGAGCGCCCGGCATACCAGGTGAAAAGGGAGAACGTGGCTTACCAGGTCTTCAAGGCCTACAAGGTGAAAAAGGAGATCGCGGTTTTACAGGACAAAAAGGAGAAATGGGCCAAATCGGTAGAACAGGAATTAAAGGTGAGATCATTATAATGTAACACGAAAATTGTTTTTTTTAAGACATCTAATTATGTTGTTAAAAATTTGAATTATCTTTAGGTAAAGCACCTTTATTCATACGTCCTTTAAAAATAATGAAAAAATCCAACACACGAGTCCCCAAAACGGGCAAAGTCACATTACTGAATGGAATTTTTATTCAATCATTAAGTGATTTCATTTTATTTCGATGCACAAATATTCAAAATATTAGAAAGTAACGATTCTTTTCTTAATTATTTATGAAATAAAATTCGTTATTACAGGAGAAAGGGGCCTCGCTGGACCACCGGGTATACCAGGACTTACAATTAAAGGAGAGAAGGGACTTCCTGGCATTCCAGGCCGACATGGACGACAAGGGCCACCTGGATCACCTGGAGAAAAGGGCGACCAAGGACTGCCGGGACTTCCTGGAATTATGGGGACACCTGGTACCCCTGGGCTTCCAGGTCCAAGAGGCGCCAAGGGCGAACCAGGGCGCGAGGGTATTGCAGGCCCACCAGGCATTCCTGGTCCAGTTGGTTTACCAGGTCTACCTGGTATTGCTGGCGATAAAGGTGAAAGAGGCGAAAAGGGTGAAACTGGATTTGGTCCACCAGGTGAAAAAGGAGATCAAGGATTACTAGGCCTTCCTGGAATACCAGGAGAAAAGGGGGACAAAGGTGATCGAGGATTGGACGGCCTGCCTGGTCAGGACGGACCTAGGGGTCTCGAAGGTCAAAAGGGTGAAAGGGGACTTGAAGGAAGACCTGGTCCATTTGGCGCCATGGGTCTAAAGGGAGACAAAGGTGAACCAGCTTCTATTGTATTCGGCCCCAAGGGAGAACCAGGCCCACGTGGACCTCCTGGTTTGGATGGACTGAGCGGCCGTGATGGTGAAAAGGGTTCACCTGGATTCGATGGTCCTCCAGGGGCTAAAGGCGACCGAGGATTGACTGGCGTACCAGGGCCTCCTGGACCGCGAGGTCTTCAAGGATTACAAGGTCTAGAAGGAGAAAGAGGTTTCATCGGACGAACTGGATCGCCAGGTCCTCCAGGTCCACCTGGCGCACCTTGCGTTACGAGTGACTACTTGACCGGAATACTCTTGGTTAGACATAGTCAAACAGATATGGTACCTAAATGTGAAGAGGGTCATATTAAGTTATGGGACGGATATTCTTTATTGTACATAGATGGAAATGAGAAAGCTCACAATCAAGACCTTGGCTATGCAGGATCCTGCGTTAGAAAATTCAGTACAATGCCGTTCCTATTCTGTGATCTGAACGATGTTTGTAATTATGCAAGTCGAAACGATAGAAGTTATTGGTTATCTACTAACCAACCAATACCTATGATGCCGGTTGAAAGTAATGAAATTTCAAGATACATATCGCGATGTGTAGTGTGCGAGGTACCAGCAAATGTTATAGCTGTACACAGTCAAACACTAGATATTCCAAGGTGTCCCGTAAACTGGAGTCCGTTATGGATAGGATACAGTTTTGTAATGGTAAGTTTTTGAAATTTAATATATCTTCTCTAGTCATATTTCTTACTTCGTTGTTTTTCGTGTGTTCTTTGTAACAGAATAGAAACTAAGATCTCTTTCTCTCGTTAGCTACTTTTCAGAAGTGTCATTTTTACTATTATATAGATTCAATAAAATTGTTCCTACAGCGAGTATTGACTGTGTGCCCATTTATCTTTCAGCACACCGGTGCCGGTGGCCAAGGTGGTGGCCAAGCCTTGGCGAGTCCCGGTTCTTGTTTGGAAGATTTCCGCGCGACACCATTCATAGAATGCAATGGAGAAGGTGGCACGTGTCACCACTTTGCCAACAAACTTAGTTTCTGGCTAACAACCATCGATGACAACAAACAGTTCTCCATGCCCCAGCGGGAAACAATAAAAGCAGGTCGGCTGTTGCAGCGTGTATCTAGATGCGCAGTTTGCATAAAAAACACATAGTCCAATGAATAATATTTTACTTTTATGCAACACTTATTTTGAACAGACACACTGGTGTTATAGGTATGTTTAATATTTATTCTAAATACCTATTAAAGTAACAAAACGTAAATCTTTACATATTTAATATTTACGGATTATATATTTCTGAAATGCAAAAACATCAGTGCTAATGCTAAACATAGGTTACACCTGAAGACAAATGGTTCCTCCATATTATTTGAGTCTATTAAAATAAACCAAAGTAACTTGAAAATAAGTCTTATAGTTAAGTACAGTATATATAGATTATTAATTTAATTACGTTCTATTTTTGCAACAGTTATACCATGTGATTTTTGTCCTTAGTAGCATTATGATCTAGAATATATTAAAAACTAATAGTTTAGATGTGTAAAATAACTTTTCTTTTTAAATTTTAAGTATGATTCAACATGAACAAACTCATTATACACAACTTATATGATCATAAAATCTTGTGGCG
>DWTU01003136.1:0-10707 GCA_018251515.1 Cecropterus confusis
GAATCCTTGTTAGAAAGCGAAAAGTTTTAATTAGTTCCCATTTCGAAATCAAAGTTCTTGCAAACGGTGCTCAGATTTTTTATTAATTTACGGGACACCGCGAATATCTCTGCCTGGGTGGATGCTTGTGCAGTGTTCATATATAACTATAATCAAATTTGCTTATTATTTACTCATAGATTTCTTCCAACCAAAAACAAAAAATAACATCTCACAGCCTAATTTCTTAAAAATTGAGAACCAAATGCCACTGATACACATTGATGATATTTTTCTTAAGTACTTATTTATTTACTTATTTTTCTTTCTTAAGTATACAAGTTTAAAAAATGAGCAATTTTTAAATCAAAGATTTACATTTCCATACGCACTAAGTCGATAAGGTCTTATATTTCTAAATATACATAAAAAAGTACCACAGACATTAAACTCCTTAAGACATAATAACAAAAAAACATTCTTCGTAAAATGTTTAATGTACATACCTTATTAAAGCGTTTACGACGTAACCTATGTATGTAATGTGAGTTTGTCTTTTTTATAGTGCGGTTGTAGCTTCTTGTTGAAACTACACAGTTAGACAAGCTACTCGCCCTCTTTTATGTTTTCTACAAAAACAAAGTAGGTATTATATCCAAGATTATATACAGACTTATGTTACTTAATTTTGCTTTTAAATACAAGTTCAACAAAAGCAAAAACACAAATAAAATATATTGAACATTGTAATTTTATTAACATACACTGCGAATGCGAAAGTAACTCTGTCTGTCTGTCTGTCCGTCTGCCTGTCTGTCTGTCTGTCTGTCTGTCTGCCTGCTACGATTTAACGCCTAAATCACCGAACCGATTTTAATGAAATTTGACACAGAGATAGAGTTGAAGGGGATAAATCAGGGGATGGTTTGATAGGAAGGTTTGAAGGATAAAACCATGAAACTTAATTCGATTCTTATGAAACTTGGAATAAGCCTTTTGTATCTGAAATAACATAATATGATGAAAAAATGTACCTCCTACTCCTCGATCCTGATAATGCACACTGCTAGCCTAAACCATAGAAGTTAGCCATTTGGTACTTACGGATATATAATAAGATTACTGAGCAGAGCACTATTTAGATTTGTCTCTCAACTCTTTAACCCTGATAATGTAAGTGTGCTGATGTGTACCTTGCTTAAACGTTAGTATGTATATAAATTGTATGTATGTATATAAATGTGTATTACAAGTATGTAATCAAACTAATACGGTTTTAGCAAGCTCTTTGTGGTATGGAAGTCTGTCTTATTTTTTGTACTTTTTTAATTTTTTTCACCATGTAAGGGCTCGACATTTATTGCATAGTGGTAGTTTAGGCTGTCTACATGTGTTTAAAAGAAATAAAATACGTATTTGATTTAGGTAATTTAAGTATTAGTTAAGTACCAACTAAAACAATGTTTAAGTAACTGCTTGTATTTTTGACAACAATGTTTTATTTATATTTTGATACGATGGACTTAACACTTAGTAAATAAAAATAGCAAGAGTATAAATCAATGTCTCATGAAAATATACAAATTAAATTCAAAAGAGAAAGGGTAATTTCTAGCATTGTTAATTTAGGTGTAAAGATGCCTCTGAATATCTCTTGAAAATAGTCCAGCTTTTGAATTATACTTGAATAATAAATCACTGGACCGTATTTTTAACTTTCCAATCTACTTACTACGCCAGCAAAACCATCTTTCTACAATCCAGATACTAAAGGCTAAAATTCCTGGTAAAGTAAGCATTATTGGCAAAAGTTTCGATACGGAGAGCCGAAGCGTTAGAATCTAACTAAGAAAACTGATGATCATCTAGTTAGCAGAGTATCTCTTGAAGGACCCATAAAATATGTGACCAGATTACAATATGAGCATAAGCTAAAAGTTTGACTTTTTATGTTTTTCATTGTATACGTGAGTATTTAAATGGCACAAGCAGTGATAACCTAATAGTACCTATAAGCTTCTGCGTTTATGTATGAGACGTCAAAGTCCGTGGAAGCCGGAAAATTTCTTAGTCCTTTCATTTATGTACCCCTCTGACAGCATATAAGATGTCTGTCGCGGTGTTCATTACTGTGTAAGGCTGCACTAAGAGAAACCTGTACCCATCATCAGTTATTGTTTTTCATCTTACCTCATTTAAATAAATATGATGGGGCTCCATAATTTAGGTTTAGGTGGCACCTGTAAGGCTTCCCTACATGCCTCCTATGTACACGTATAACATAAAAATGTATACAGCCCTGTTTTATACTAGCGAATATTCGCAACTTCTTCTGCGCGAACTTACTTTTTGATGGTATATTAACACGATATTGTCATGGCATTAATCACAAAATTTTCATGAAGGGGATTCCAAGCTACATTTCCTTATTTTAAATAAACTATTTTCTACCAATATCACGAGAAATAAAAAGTCAGAGTTGTTCGTCTTAATCCAGATAAAATATTTTTGGACATATTTAATACAGATCAGTTTACCCTTCTGACGTTATTAAATACAAAATACACAATTAAAAGGAAATTAACAGTTTTATGTTCAAATCCAAAACATAAACTATAACTGGACCACACTTTGTACATAGTTTATTTTTTAAGGATATACATATGTTCAAAAGTTATAATATCAATATAATTGCGGTACTGAATAACGAACCTCGCATATGTGTAGAATATACGTCAACTATTTTAAGCTTTCACTAAATAAGCAAGTCGTGAAAGTTCCTTGCGGCTTACGGTCGCCTTTGTGGAGCTGAAATGAGGTTAGATCTTTTTGCTGCATCAGCGACCTGAAAATGTTTATGTAAACATAAACTAAGACGATTTATTATTTTAGTTCTAAAATAAACAGTTATGAGTAAAAACAAATATATTAAATAATTTCGAAATAGATGAATGCTAATATTCTTTTCTTGAGAATATCAATCATATCCGATTGTTATTCTCAATCTATATTTCAGTAATTACATTCTGACTTAGGTTAGAGTTGTATACGAGACTATGAATTCTAACAATAGATTAATCAATACAGAAATCCTTTTTTTTTCTGACAAAAACAGGATAGAGATAGGTCAACGTTACCATTCCAACATCGTCGCTACCTATGAATTGCTGTTCAATGGGGCTCTATTTTTATTCCCTCTACTGCCTCAATTCTTCTCAATCTCAATCTCTCTTAATCTATCTTTTAATCTATCTTAATTAGAGCAATAATTTTTAATTAAAATATACAATTATTTGTAGCATAAATTAGTGGTGTCTACATAAAAGGAAATACTGTAGAATGTATATGTCAAGAAAATACCTTACCTACAATTTTTGGATTATGTATGTGTTAGAAATACAGTGTTGGTTTAATTTAAAAAAAATGCAGAAGCTTAGAAGCCTGAGAATTACTTAGCAGCATAAGAAGATTAATTTCAGGATGAGAATAAGAATGAAAACGATAATGCGATATGGATGAAAAATGAAATGCATGCAGGCTATGTGTACATAATCAAATTTAACCATGGTATTGAGTTTCCTTATTTACTATAAAAAACACATACACTAGAAAATAAACGTGTTATAAATATGTTTGATAGAATAATATAACTAGTCGCTATATACACGGTAATAATCTATTTCAATCTAGTCTTCCTCGAAAAGGAAGTTCTGAGTGATCGAGTGATGCTAAGTCGTTGCAAAACAAACATCACGTCCGGATTAAAGACCTCATCCGATGCTACATGAATGATATATCAATGATACGTCCAAAACTCACGTACGCTTCTAAGCTTAGTATGTAATATCTTCATAATTTCTTTAACGGCAGAAGCTTTTAAGTGTGTTAAAAGAACATTAAACCATTATATCATATTAAAATTTTACTTTTCTAGTCCATTTGCTAATGGAATCCATATAATTTAGCGATTTCTATTAAATTGATTCTATGAAATTTATATTTTTTATAATATTTCCTTATACATTTATTTATTGTCTCTCGTATACATATGAGCTCAGATAGAATTTATTATGTTCATTTAGATGCTTAACTTATAGATAGAGGTAGGTACTTAATATGAAATTCTTAGACAATATTTTCCTGCATACAATATTTTTGAATTTTCTCCACGAAGGTCAAATCATATTTGGATATAATAAATAAAGACAGCTAATTATGTTTTTGTGTTTGCAAGGTAACTTTGGAAACGGCAGCAATTTAAGAATCATAGAAGAATCTCTCTATTTTATTTTTGTGTGCATTTTTTTTTGCGTGTGTAGTAATGTTTGATATTCATTGTTTTTTGTTGCTTGTTCCTATTCAAGGAAGAATATGTATTAAATATTGTTATAACACTGATTTCGTAAAATATTAAGGCAATTTGGCTTTAAGCCAATAATATCTGAAGGAATGTAACCGGTTTAATGTCATTATTTAGTCTCGTTGTTAATTCTATAGCTAAGCCAGACAATGGATTTCACTTCACACGTTTATCCATGTTTGTTCTGTTATTATATGTTTTATTATGAAGAGGCCTAGACATTTGGCTTAATCTCTGAAGATATATAAACCCGATCTAGTTTGATATTTGAGATATTAGGCTTAGACTTGACCACATTATCATGTGAATATGTCACGTGTAATTGAATTTATAGATAAAGAGAATCATATAAATTCCTGTATTGCAAGAACGTGAGATGATGGCCACCGTTGCATTCAATTTTTACTTACGTTTATTACAGATATATGTATGTACAATGTAAATATGTAGGTATAGCTAACAAGCGTTTAGTATTGTTTCACTTAAAATCAGCCGAAGGTAGGCTAAGAAATTTATGTTTGAAAAAAGATTTTGCGATAAAGGGGTGCGATAATCATGCAAAGGTTTGGCGATTGTGGCGACAAACGCACATAGTAAGATTTTAAAGATTGACAATTTAAAAATATCCAAAATATAAACAAACTGATTAATTCTATATTCTCCGTTCTAACCCTACACATCAAAAATAAACCAGGATTAAGCCTCACTTTGGTAAGCCATTGACAATTTCTATAAAAGTTTTAAACTGGAATTCTTGAGGATAGAACATTCGGCGGGTGAAATCGGCAATTTCCATCGCAACTGCACCAGTTCGAATCGGAAGTTTTTTCATTAGCAGGCCAGCTTGGATTAGCGGATCTCTATGGGCTAGGATTTGATCACGATTCAGTCGTATTCAATTCGTAAAATCAAGTGCTAATTTCGAGCTTCATAATGATTCAACAAAAATTCAGACGAGCGATTTTCGGTTTGACGTCCGATTTTAGCTTTGAAAGGAATTGTGCAATCTGTTGGCGTAAATGCCTACACGAATTGAACTATCAATTGTTCTCCAATAATGCCTGCAACTCATTAACGATCCTTGACTCGCGCAGCGCAATAATTAATTTCGTATTTGATCCATGGTCAAGAATGTCATGTCACAGTCACGAAGATTTATTTGCCGTATTTTGACGACTTTATTGACGTACTGCGTGTCAGACCGATATGGTGACCGCTCCACCACGTAGGTCGTCACCCTTTGGGTGGTTTCTTACATTATTTATTTGTAACGTACTGTTTGAGATGTAAGATTTTACCCATCATCACACATTGCTTCTGCCATTTATCCATCCGTTCAACGTCGCTCTAAGCAATAAAGTAAATAAGCGAAGAAAAGATACATGTAGCTAACGGAAACAAAGTTTAAACATTAAAGTTGCATCAGTTAACTATCGCACTGATCTTATCTGAAAATATAAATAAAATGTTCGAAAGATGGAATATTCTGAAGAGAAAAAGAAGTATTTGTAACTTTAATTGCACAGAGGAACTTTTCCTCACATAGTATAATACGATTTACTTGCTTACTAACTGACAGGATTTATAAAAGTTAGAGAAAGGTGAGGGTGTGTTTAGACTCTTTTTATATTGTATAAAAATAGCAAACGAGCATTCAGCACACCTGATGGTAAGTGGCTACTGCCGCCCACGAACATCTGTAAGCAACCCTAGGTAAAATTAAAATCTGACCTAAGGATAGCCACAGATGCGATGCTACCCCTGAGGACTAAAATGGAATGATTAGGAAAAGTATGTCTCCCTCACCACACCCTTCAGACCAGAACACAACAACGCATAACACTGCTGCTATTTGGCTGAACACTCTAGCATGACTGGAATGACTCTGGTAGCACCATCGTATATTTACGTACCTACTTATTTCTACCTAATAAAAAGTGCTGCTGTATTCAGGTTTCAGGAGTAGTAAGAGAATTAAACTTATTAGAGGCGTTTCAACTTTAACCTTGGGGGTAGCAACGCATCCGTGGCCAACCTTAGACAAGGCTCTAATATTATTTAGGGTTGATTACAAATGCTCATAAGTAGCAATGTCGACTTACCATCAATTACCCCGGGACACTGGTATGGTGTCCCGGGGTAATTGATGATACCATACCCGTGTCCCGTGGTGTATAAAGTTGATTGGAGCTGTGGCAGCTGTTACATTGGATAGACAAAACGCGCCATTTCGCAACGAATTAAGGAACACATCGCAGTCAAAAAGAATCACCCAAATAATTCTGCAGTACTGAACTCATTCTTAATTCAGGTTCTAACCACTGGATCGAGTTGCATAAGCCTCAAGTGATCTTCGCTGAGCGATATTACTTTCTACGTTTAGTAAGCGGAGCAACAGAGATCATAAAACATCCTCAGAACAGACAGAGAAGATGATTGTAAATTAGCAAACGTGATATTCAATGGTTACTTTATGTAAATCACAAATACATAAGCATAAAAGTTTAATCAATAGAGGATACGAAAATATAAATAAAATGAGCAAGGTATTCAAGGAACGATGAAAGTAACACGTACACAACATAACATCCTCACATTCCGGATTTCAGAGTTTGGCGATTAAATTGCGGATAGAGATTGTTGAAAGTTAAAACGTTTGTCCGAGGTCGTACAGTACGTACTGCTTTTTGCATAACGTTCCAACTTCGACTTTTGTTTCGGTGACAATTCGCTTTGTACCCGAAATCCGTCGCATCGAATTCGACGTCATTTAGATTATTTAATTTAGTGACCGAAGATGTAACAAACAACAACAACAACCGTAATAAACTGTGATTCCATACAGTTAGTTATAATAGCGGCTTATAAATAAAAAAAGGTTCGCAAGGCTGTAGAACGTAAAACGAGTATTGTTCGACCTGGGACTTTTATATGAGGCGACCATCTTATTCCTCAGGAATAGCAACGCACCTGTAATTTACTTCAGATAGAATGTCTGTTCTACATGAAGTTGCTTACACGTGTCCGTGGGCGGCAATGAGCACTTATCATCAGATGGCCTGCATGCTTGTTTGCTACTTCTAAATTATATAAAAATACCCTCCTCCTAACGCAGTCGAGTAATAATGCTTTCTACAGTCCAGCACCAAAATAGGATTTTTTCTATATCGTGGGTGCTACGAACAGACAAAGACAAACAGCTAGATATAAACAGAAATGGAATTCATCCAGATAGGCCGGCATGGTGACCGCTTCACCACGCGGATAATCAAATATTCATATCGGGTCAATTTGTCCTAATAGGTTTGACTCCCGACACAACTAAAGGTTAAGTTTAGAATCTTGGTGATTCTGTGACATCCTGTAAATCAGAATAAAAGAAGTAAGAACTAGACATAGCTTCTTATTATCGTAAACATCATTTATTTAAATATTTAATCTTTAACATTTTTAATCTTACACAATTAACGAAATGAGTGGTCGACTTGCTCACTCGTAGGTGATCACTGCTTTACGACCCATGTAGATTTTATTGTAAAGAGTGTGATATGGTGTATTAAAAAGATACTAACATGAGCCGTGCCGATTCCTTTTAAAGGCAGCAATTTATTCCTGTCAGCTGAAAACTGCGCCCTTAGTTGTACCACGATATTAGCCCTTTGATTAAACCTTTGCACCAAAGTAGAAACTTATATAAAACATCCAATGAAGTTATTCTTCTTTAACAGATTGGAATTACACAGTAAATACAAACTACATTGTGTTTAAATTCTGCGAAACAACAGAAAATGAAATGAGATAACAATAAAAAGTACAAAGAGAGAAGTTAAGCGAAAACATTGAATTGTTGTAAATTTTATGGTCTGTGCGTTTTATAAAGGTATTTTACAAGATTTAATATCAATTACCATGTTGTTTACAGTTACGTTTTGTTTTCTGTTGTTTTTGAATAAAAAATGAGTGGGTGAAAGTGTTATGTAGCATGTGGTATGCAGTCATTAAGGTTATCGGCAGCAGTAGGTTTTAGTTTATACTGCTGGACAAAACGCGATAGGATACGCGGTCGTACTTTTAGAAGAACATATATTTTATCGTATAGAATAGAAACTTGTTTGTAGAATTTTACTATAGTTATTATTTGTTCTAATATTGCTGATTTAATATCAAACTTAATTGTAAGTCCTTATATACGTATAAAATATATTATTTATATATTTGTTATACAAGTAATATATTGTCTGATAGTATTTTGTATGTGACTATTATTTTAAGAATATGAATAAGTAAGTTCATAAACTAAATACTTTTGTAAAGCGGCATTCCATACTCGGAAAAGCTACTTTTGTTGGTGATTTAACAAATTTAAATCTCGTGTAAAATAATTAACAAATTACAGGCTGAAATATATATATATATATATAATACAAATACAAATATATAATACAAACGTTAATTCAACCGTCAACGTAAATCTAAAAATTAACCCAAATATAAGCCTAAGCCATAATTCACAACACTTTTACAATTTATATGGACTGGGCGCACCCACACGCAGGACGCTGACGCGCCCAGTTCGCTTATTTTTATGGTTTCTTTAATGTTCCAAACCAACCTAACTCATCCTATATAAAACACGAAAGCTGAACGAAATCCTAAGCCGTAACATAGGTTGTACTGATCATCATCAGTGTTAGGTGCATTCAAGGTCAAATATTTCATCATGTCTTTGCTCAGGAACCCATTAAAATTTGTTAGCAACAAATACCAAACTCACATGGGTTAAGCAGGAAATGCTTCTGCATATCAGGGATGAAGAGTAGAAGGAAATTTTTTATATCGTACGTCTCTGCTAAGCAACATTATTTTTTATCCATAAACACTAACTGGCTTACTCCTACGGATTAGGCATTCATTACCTCTGTATCATTAGGGTGGCAGAGTTGAAGATGAAATTTGTCATTGTATGTCTTTAATTAACAATCCTATTATAATTTCGTAAAAACCAAATCGCAAACGTCTATGGTCTAGACTAACAGTACCCCTGCTTCATCGGGATCGAGGAGTTGAAAGTTAAATTTTCAATATTATTTATCCTAGATACTCAATGTACGTTTATGGAAACTTTTATGAAAATTGGATTCGCAGAAATTAAGCTATCCCAAATTAATCTAAATAAGACCCAGAACAGAATCTTCACACGATGACTGTCTCGCCGGGGATCGAATGGGGAACGCATGAAAACGAGCAAGCACCCTAGGGCATACCATAGGGTATACTCTAGGATATTATTCTTATAACGCGTGTTTACGATTTAAGTTTGCATACGAATCACTGGCATCTTATAATTACAAATATAAATATTTTTCCTGTCATATAAGTCACACGCATGCGGGACGCTAACGGACTGCAATGGGTTAATAAACGCATGCGGACGTACAGAGATACAAGCTCTCGTTTTAAGTAAAAGTCCTAATGCACGCAAGCGCGCATTAACGCACGCACGCACCGATAAATAAATTAAGGAACAAACACGCTTTGAAGGTTTAAGTGTTTGTTTATATTAACATGCGGGCGAGGTGTTTGACTCGGGCGTGGCGACTTGGCGATTCGTGTTACTTTGAATGCCAGGCTTTTGTGTAACTATTAGTTAATAATACAAATCATACACTTGTATTAAATATACTAAATAGTACTTAATATTTAGACCCAGCATCGCCCCTGCGGCTGTAATTTGACCAAGCACTAAGAGACATCAAAAGTTTAAGGTTTAAAGATCTTTATTCTCATAAAAGAGAAATTATCACCTACATGAGAATTATATAAAAATGTTACAATTTTACAAGGCCCGCCGTCACATTGAGTTATACATAATTCCTTTATATAGCGTCTTACTTTAACATTTAAACTATAAGCATGTATTGATGTAGTTTTTTCTTAAAAATATATAATGATTTTTCATTTTTTTATATGCGAGGGTATTTTATTATAGATTTGTGCTCCTTCGAAAGTATCTAATCGTTGTTTACCGTAATTTGTTCGAGTTTTAGGTAAGATAAGCTTGCTCGAAGTGTTGTGATTGGTTAGGTGTTTTTTCTTTTCATAGGAATCTTAAACGTAAACTGAAATTATATATTAATTCCCATTTAGCCTATTTCGATATAATACCTACCTACACGGACCAAATACAATTTGTGTTCAAAGTTAAATTGTCTCGAAACTCTTTGTGCCTTTGTAACTTCAGCTACAACGTTTAATTTATTAAAATATAGTACTTTTTTTTTTATAGTATAAAAGTAGCAAACGAGCATGCAGCCCACCCGATGGTAAGTGGCTACTGCCGCCCATGGACATCTGTAATCAACCCTAGG
>DWTU01003137.1:0-10706 GCA_018251515.1 Cecropterus confusis
GGACGTACCACCGTCACACCTATTTCTAGCGTGTAGTAGTTCTTGCGTTTCGGTTGAAGGGTGTGGTTCCCGGTTCACTTATATATGAGGCTACCGTCTTAGTCCTACGGAATAGCAACGCATCTGAGATCATTTCAGATAGAAACTTTGGTCTATATGAAGTTGCTTACAGATGTCTATGGGCGGCAGTAACCACTCACTATCAGGCGAACTGCATGCTCGTTTGCTACAACAGTCTAATAAAAAAATACAATAACAATACAATACATTTTTCTGAGTCCCGGTGTGCTTGAACTGAACGCTCATAGTTCAGCTACAAAACAAGATATTCTAGCGAAGGATAAAAGTATAGAATTCGTTATTTATTTATTGTGTCCCTTCTGAAGAATCAGAATCTTTTTGCGTCATAATCGGATTATATCAGATTAGCTCATTATAACCCTCTTAGTGAGCGCACTGCACGTACAGCTTCCGAGAGGAACGCATGGACTGTAAGATGAATCCTTCCTATCTAATATTCTACTGTTAAACTATGTATTCTACCGTTTCATAACTTTGGTTTCATGATTTATGTCCTATCTTTTTCCTATTTACTTTTTAAAATCGACGCAGTTTTCGAAAGCAGGACCATTCAATCAATTTTAATTTTATAATTTAGCAAGTTTTTTTTATATTTTAGCAAAATATTGGTCATATTCATGGACGTCTGTGACCAACTTCAGCCAACGTCACTGCCGCTAATGTCAGTTCAATGTCAGTTACTATCAGTCCTCTTTGAAACAATGCTATAATTGTCATGTTACATTTTTTAAAAGCGGGTATAACCGCGGGGCTCAGCTTGTTAAAAATAAGTGTAATACATACCAGTAGAACCACACAGATAATATAGAAGTAGAAAATGAGCATACTCTCCACTTGACATCAAGTAGCCACACCGATGGATACACCTTATGAACTATAGATAATATAAGAGTATAATCTAAGGTTGGCCACGAATGCGTTGCTATCCCTTAGGGCTAAGTTGAAACGTCTCGGATAAGTATGTCTCTTGCCGCACTCTTCGAACCAGAACACAGCAACGCCCGTGGTACTCCAGAATAGCACCACAAAGGGCTACCTTCTACTTAATTGTACCTTTAAAGAATAGCATGGCATTTAATTCACACAGACAGAGCGTTTAATTATATTAATTTATATATAAATATGTGGGCCCCACGCTGATACTATTTATGGAGCTTGCTATTTACAGTGAGCGCGTTATTTTCCGGTCAGTTAGCGAACAGCCCACTGAGTCGTCATGGCAATGCGTTGGGGTGAAGTTTCCAACCCCTACTAATGGGGTCTATTAACGTACTTCTGTTTGTTTCCTTAACAAGCTTCTTTATGTGGTTCTATCCGCTTAAGTCCACGCACGTTGGTAAATTGGTAAATATTTTCCGATCAAAATTATTCTAGGGCATAATTATTCTAGGCTGTAGGAAGAGCATTTCATACATAGGTTAAAGTTTTATGAAAAAAATATTACTTGAATGAAATTATTCCTAGATAAAACTGTATAGATGAATGTGGTAGGGGACATACTTGTCTGAGGCACTCCAACTTATACCTCAGAGGTAGTCAGGGGTTGCATAACAACGAATCTGTGACCAACCTCCGGTGTTGTCCTTAACAGGGATGGATCACAGACGTCCATGAGCGACAGCCCACTTACCGTCAGGCTGGTGATTGCAATCTCATTTGTTGGATCCATATCATAAATATATAACTAAAGATAAATATAACCTACCTAATAATACTATTTATGTAAACAACAATAAAATTGTGGAAACTAAAAACGCGCGAAAATAGTAACATAAAAGTGTTATAAATATATTTTCGTAGTGTTCTGTAGTCTAGATATTAAAAATGACGTTCCTTAATTTACCTATACACCGGCGCCATTTTAATAAATTATATAGCCTGTGTCACTCTGGTAACTGAGACGATTTTAATAGTTTACAATTCATGAAGCAGTTTGGGCCGGAAACAAATGGACAAACATACATACGCTTGAAAAACATTACCCTCCTCCTGACGCAGTCGGACGAAAAGGAACGAACAATTAATTCATCTTATTTCCCCGCAAAATCCCGGATTTACCGCAACCATCTATTACAAGATACATTTCTCATACAAATATTTGATATCAATAGAAACATAATTTAGCGCTTAAGTAAATAGCTATTGATATATTTCTTAAGCCTAGATCATTAACTGACGGCCTCTCTATGGCCGTCAGAACAGCATTTCAACGTTTCCTCAAACTTTTACCACAAAGGTTTATCCGAAGGCTGCCTTTGTACCGCTCGTTAATCAACATCAATTATTAAGACACGCTTCTTGCAGAATGATTAATTTACCTCACTCATTAATGTTTTGTTACAGGACCTTGAATTTCTGCTCAATTTTTTTAGACCTCAATCATTCTTCTAATGGAATCAAAAAACTAATCCGCCTGATTTTCATTACTGTGTCCGTTTCATCTTCAGCTATAATCGATCGGGCTATATTAGTACTTATGTAACTAAATATGGGGTATATATCCTTAGTAGTAATGTGCCGGATCGTTAAAATAATAGATCCGCGGATACGGATACGAATACGAATAATTGGTGACCAGATCCGCGGATATGGATACGGTGGGTCCGTATCCGTCGTCCCTGTAGTTCCGGGATTAGAATAGGGCTACGGTATCCCCTGCCTGTCGTAAGAGGCGACTAAAAGGGGCTTCCGGGGTTGCGGGCGGCTAGAGTGGGAGCTCGAACCGTCCAGCCAGCGACCCCGAGAAGGACGGCGGTATGTGTGGTCGCATACTGTCGTAAAGACCAGACGGTGCGGTGGGCCCAGCCGCTCACCTGGGTGGAGCCCGATGGGGCAACGCGCTCAGAAGACTCCGGTTGTGTTCCTTTGGAGATCCCGGAGTCTTTGTTGAAGCGACGAGGACGGCCACCGGGGGGGGTTTTAGTGCGGGGCTATGAGTGTAGAAGGCGTTATGTTTATTATCTATGAAATGGCAAAAAATCACGTTTGATGTATGTAAACAGAATAAAATAAATATTTAAGGGGGGCTCCCCCCTTTAAGGGGGCGGTATCGTGTATTCGTTATGGATCGTTCAATTTAGGTGCTTCCTGGCACCTTCAGCTTCGGCTAAAACTTTCGCCTATTTTGACCAAGGCGAAATTTTTGCCGAAGGTCGTTTTTTGGTCGAAGGTGGCCGACGCCAAAGCCTCGAACACTGTAAATTAAACAGATTTTATTGAAATGACGACTACATGTTGACTCAAAATATGGACTACAGTAGCTTTTTTGTCTATAGATTTAATTTTAAGTTACACCAACAAAATGAACACCAATATTACAATAATTGATACAAATAATTAAAATTAAGTCTAAGTGTTACCTCAATTACAGGTGTATAAACTACATGCAATAATATATAGCGCTGACATAATAAAAACAAAAAAAAAATTAAAAACAGTTTGCAATTACATACAAGTATATGCAATAAGATTAGAATGTCAATTTCAACTCTCTAATCGATTTAAAACTGTTAGTATTGGAATGTCATCCAGAAGGAAATTTTGTAAAAAAACGATAATTATAGAAAATATATATCCATAATTAAAAAAAAATCAAAAAAAAAAAAATGCGATGCCTCCTACGGGCTCTTTCACGGTGAGGATTTACGGCTCACTGTGCCTTTCAGTTGTTTACGACGGCATGCGACCACACATGCCGCCGTCCCGGGGTCGCTTGGCCGGAAAGTTCGAGCTTTCAACCCCCGAAGCCCCCTTTTAATCCCCTCTTACGACAGGCAGGGGTTACCACAGCTATATAGCCGTAGTTCTGGGACCAGAATAGCTGGTCCCAGAACTACGGGTTCAATGGATTACTATATTGATTAGTAGGTATATTTACATTCCTATAAACGAATATCACTAGTTTTTGTTTGATGCAATTTGAAATTAACAAATAAATCTTAAATATATAGATATTCCTAGTATTACCTATTCTTAGTCCTCTAAACTTTCTTGATGAAAGTTCCTTGTAATTATATAAAAGAAAGTGGTGTTAGTTACACTATTTATAACTCAAGAACGGATGAACCGATTTGGCTGAAAATTGGTGGAGAGGTAGCTTAGAACCAGGAGACGGACATAGGATACTTTTTACTTTTTTTTATTTTTTTGCTTCTGGAATAGCAGCCACATTTTAGACGGATGCCGTATGGCTCATATACATTAAAATTGCCGTTAAATCTTCAAACTATTGAAGAACCAACATGTAATATTTCAAAAAACTCCGCAATGGCCATACTTTTACCAGCATCGATCATCATATAGGACAAATGCACGATAGCACATAAATATGCATTAGAAACACTAAACCGAACATTGAAAGATCTACGCAATGACCTACTTAATAAATTAAAAAAAATGCTTATTTATTGCCTCTGAGGCGAAACGAAATTCGCAGGGTCGCAAATTTTAAAAAATGGCACCTGCAAATGGGGGGAAAGGGGAAGGGGCACTGACGATTTTTATTATCACGACAATATAGGTATCAATAGAAAGCTAGTAAATACATTGTAATAGTATAACTTGATTAGTTTGACGAAAACTCATATTAACCAGTAAATTGAATGTATCATTATGAAAAAAGAATTCGTTTTAAGCAGTAGGGTTTTTTTGATTTAATATTTTTAACAATGTTACTAGTTTTATCTAAGTACGTTAATAACTGATGATACACGTATCATACTCATTAGACAAATAGTCGAATCCGATTATTCCTAAGATTTTGGTTATGCCATCAAGAGTATTTTGGACCAAATTTATAGAAAGATGTCGACTGTAGCGTATGTAAAGATAAAAGCTTGCTATACGTAACGTTTAGGCTGTTAGGTATAGTCCTCTTCGCAGCGCCCAGGACGGCTATCGGGGGTGTTTTAGTGCGGTAAAAATCCCACATAACCAGGCGTCGCTCCCGCGCCGTCGTGTCCTTTTGACGGCTTCCCCTCGATAACAAAAAAAATCATTATTTTTTTATATTAGGTTTATTTCTGAAGTTTGTCGTAACATGTTAAAGATATAGTGCAGAGTTTCTCAATTTGGGGTTCTTTTACACCTTGGGGTCTGCCTTGTTGTGTAGGCCGTATCGTGGAGGCACGTGAATAAATTAACGCAATGGCGTCGCATCGGTGGTATTTACTAACTCGCGCGTGTTACGCATTTTAGTAGACTCCTGACGAGATTAGCAGTGATAGCCTAATGGTAGTAACTCGACCTTTCAACCGAGGGTCTGCGGTTTATATATATTTAAGCCTTACCATAAGGCAGACGGGCCACCTGATGGAAAGTAGTCACCGTCGCCTGTGGACATTTGCAACACCAGAGGAGTCGCCAATGCATCGCTGGCTGTGAAGGAGAGCTCTTTTCGCACGTTTTTTGAAGAGCCCCATGACATAACGCTCCGGGAATACCTCACATGACCGAAGAACGGAGTAGTTGATACCGTTATATAATACAGTTTACTTCAAATATATTTTTTTGTCAACAGGAGAAGGCCTACACAATTTACACAGATCGAGGAGTCGCGGCGACAGCATAAACGCCGTCGGCACCAAAACTAGGAGCAAATAAACCGCCGCGTGCGCGCGCGGCCTTATCCGCTACGTTCCCTCCGCGGACTACTTCGGACCGAATTTATATACTAACGTCCACAAACCCATATCTTCAGTCCGACCCCCCTATGTTGCAGTCCTGTAACGCGTTTGGTGCTTTTAACCTCTAGACGTTCTTAAGTTTGCCCACTCGGTGTTGTATCGATGTTATATGCCTTGTTTTAGTCGTTTCGAGGTATCTGTCGGCGAACGACTTATGTCCGAAAGCCGGGATCGTCTCGCGGTTGTTGATTCGTTCAATAAACCGTCGCAGAGAAATCTCGCCAGCTTCTAAGTTCGAGCATGCCGTCTTAAGGCATGAGTGCACGAATGGGGAGGTCGGCTTTCAATTTTGTCTAGACGGATCTAGGATGTTACTATTTTTAACATTACGTGTTGCAATTTGATTAGCGTTATGAAAACAGTAATTTCATCGCACCCACTGGCAGAAATTAACTGCCGCCTTCCCCATCGGTTCCCTTTGCGTTTGCAAATTATTATTAAGTTCATTAATTTGAATTTGTAAATAGATTTCGAATTTTGCGATTACGTATTATGTGATTTATTATTGTTAATATAATAATTTTATTGTTTTTATCAGTTTCGATGTAAATATGTGAATCTTTGCGTGTGTATTATTATTGATAATAATTTAATGTTTTAGTAACCAATGAATTGTTTGTGATCGGTGATAAGTATCTGTGGATTATTTGTATAGAATTTTTTACTGTATAGTTTGTGGTATAGACGTTATGATAAATTATTTATGTATTGACTCATTTCATCGACTATGCTTGCTATACCGTAATAATTAAATAACCGTATTTGTCATGTGGAATGTGATGTTCTATTGTGCAATGGCAGCTCTCCACTCATTGAATATTTTGGACTCCTCGGATCGGGCTTCTTTATGACCAATTTTTCAAACCTTTTGACGTATTTGACCTATACCTTAATAAAAACACTTCTATTTCTAACTTATTCCTGTTAACATTCTCACATTTTTTTAAAAGAAAAAGTTCCTATGAGCATTTCGAGTTTCTAAAAGTATTCCGAGTTTTACTCTTTCGTCTTTCGTAGTGTCGATGGATGGAGCGGTTACGGCTCTAATCTCTCAAATTTGCATTTAGATTTCGCCTTCAATTGCTCAGTAACATTGTGTCCAAGGACACGGTTGCCAGATTATATTGTGATAGTGTCTTGCCATGCGACGAAGGAGCGTTGTTTAGTTTGAATTTAAAAGTGTATTTTTATTGCGTCCCTTTTGTCCTTTCGCCCTTCAAATTGAAAATTAGTACTCAAATTAGTACGAAATCGTCCAATATCACATCTTCGTCCTTGTAAAAGACTTGTACTTAGTACACCAACCACTCGCGACGGACAGAACGAATACCCAACAACACTGTCGTTTTGTTGTACGGCGCAAGCGACGGGCGACGCGGCATTTTACAAGCGTTTTTGTCGGTAAATTAAGATTATAATATATAAATGTATCACATTTGAGAATCATGTACTCATATATTCCTACTAGTTATTTCTGCTTCATTCGTCAGTGTCTCGCGCGGGCGCGGCCGGCGCCGTCCGGGCGAGCCAGTCTCCACGTGACCGCGCGTCACGCTGCCGTCTTTTTTAGAGCTTGCCCGTCACTTGTGCTTCAGACTTATATATCTATTAGGTTGTGTAGGTAAATTTCGACAAGTAATGTAAATTAATTATAAATGTTTGTAGACGTGTTCCGACGCGCTGTATATTACATTAAAAGGTCATTTATAAAGCGATTTGTCCTCAAATTATTATCTCCATCCATTTTCGAACAATAAATCTGTGAATCTGTAAATTTATTTGTGACAAGTCCTCTTCATTTTAGTGTGAGAAATGTACGGTAGCTACTTCGAGTATCGCCTGGATTGGGTAAAATTAATAATATCAGATTATTATAATATATTATTATAGCAGTGTAGTGCGCGTGTAACCATTATTGTATTAGGAGAAGTCCACGTTCGGTCGCCGGCAGCGGCCTAGTCTATAACTCACCTAATGTATATTCCATCCTCTTAGTCAAGTTATATCGATAAGTACACTTAAATGAGTACACAAATAGAATTAAATCGCCTCCTTATTACTAGTGTTTGTAAGGATTTCACTTTCAGCGTTCATCATAGCCCGCCACTTGCCTCCATTCCTTAACACGATGATGTATATTTGCATTTATATGTAAGCCATTTTTATGATAATTACAAAAAAATAACGAAAAATATTCAACAATCGTCTCAAAGTATGCACTCGAGAATTTATTGCCAATTCGTAGCTGATAATTTGTAAGCCTCGACTGACGTCATGTCACACGTAAGTAACTCACGGTTCACGAGTATCGAATGCTTATTAGACTGTCGTACTTAATACATTCCATTATTCCATATGTTTATCGTTCAGATTTTCAGTAGTAGTATTTTAATATCATAAGTTAGATTTTTATAGGCGGATGCGTCTTGATGATTTTGCATTTGTGACTTAATTATTGTGTAGAACAGTGCGTAAGAATCGGGCCTCGACTAGGACAGCTCAATGTGTAGTCGACGTAAACGAAATATAAATGGATAATTGAATTAAAAGTGTTTTCAAATATAGTAGGATGTGTCTTTGAAACTCTCGATGTGCTTTTGTCCAGTAGTTGTTGGTAGAAGCCGGGCAAAGAACTATCGGAAGGAGCTGGCGAGCCGAGCACTAGGGCTCCTAGGGTTAGGCTATAGTGACCTTAAAAGCAGCGTCTCTAGGTCGTAATTTAATTTTTAGAAATTAAGCTGACCATGTGCTGTGCTTTTGTTTTAAACGTTAGTTTATAGGTAAATGAAATTATTTGTTTTATACTATTTTATTAATTTTATTGTAATCTTGTAGCGTATTTTGTATTTATTGCAGTCAATCAATGAAAATAAGAGCTTTTAAACTGTTACAATTATTTCTTTGATTTTGTGTAATCTTGACGCATGTTTCATTTTAGCATAGACAAGGTTGCATAGATTGTGTTGCCAGTTGTAAGAATTGTGTAATATAACTATAGATCACAAATGAAGTGTAATTCTATTTCTTTTAATGTGATAAGCGGTCGTAGCATAGACGGCTACTTGGTAGCATAGATGGTTGCATCTTCATTATTGTAAACATTAAATAAATAAAGAGATTTTAATATTTAAATACAAGAATAGTTCACTTCTAGTGGAAATATTTTTGCCAAGTAGCAAATTTGAGTCAACCATCGCTGTCATTATCAATAAATGTATTATAAAATATTATTTTGTTTTCTTTCATTTTATTCCCGTTTAGATTATGTCGTGCATGTTAAAGAGAAACAGAGTAAAGTATTTTAGACCAGTAGATACATTTTATAGTAATAGAAACCAAATACTAAATATCAGAAAGATATCCCTTTACATAATATTTTTTTGTGTTATATCTAGCTCAGATAACTTTAAAGTATCGCCTACGGCAAGACATAAAGATAAATAGTAGGTAATCATGGAGGATGGGACTGCATGGTTTCTTTTAATAACTGATACTAAATAACTATATAAAATAGTACTACTTTTTAAAATAAAAATATTTTTGCCTTTATTGCCATATATTTGACAGGCACCCCAGTATATTTACACTCATGTTTTTTTTTTTTAATAGGTTTTAATTTAATAGTGTCGACTATTAGAAATAAGCAATAATTTTCACGCAAGCAGTCTATACTAAAAGTTAATAATGTGATAGATGATTTTATACCTGCGTATGTTTTTACGTCAAACATATCATATATTAACTTCTGTAAATAACTTATATCTATTTATATTCCATAATTTAAGATGCCTGATTTTAGATTTAGCACTGTAATTTAGAGATTATAATATTAAAGTAGGCCACTAATGGCTTTTCCAGGATTTTGATTTTGAATGGATTTATAACTACCTATACCTAGCTGTATCAACAACATGGTGGCTGCCATAAAAATGTGTAATAATCCCACGTACTTAAAGGGCATTAAGTACATGATTTTGGGTTTAGAGACCTTGATCTCCTTAGTCCCTGGATCCTATTGCCAGCGAGCCAAGTAAGGAAAATAAAGTATTGTTTTTTATGCTATCTAATCCACAAGAATTCACCATACTAAAGTGCACATCTAGGTACATTGGATAAATAATAAATTTTGAGGGTGGAACAATATAACATTGAAATTTATCATTTTGCTATAAATATTTGCTAGATTAAAAAAGTAACCACACGCATAATAATATAAAAAAATCACGTTGTAACATTTTTAAGGATTTTTTTTACAGAATAATAAATATATGAATACGAAAGTTTTATAGTCTGTAATATGCCAGGTATTTTTTTACTGTTATTTATTTTATTTTTGTCATATGAAACTGAAGACTTCACTCGCTTTTTACCATCTATCCATATCTAAAAAATAATCATATAAATATATTTATGAAGACGTTAAAAACATAACTAAAATTGATAAATTACAAAAAAATATATATATAAAATTACAAATTATCCTAATTGAAGATATTAGAAACAAAAGAAGTTATCCGAAAAGTGAATAATTTAGTAAGAAAGAAATAAAGTTAGGCTGACAAGCAATAAGCCAAGGCCGTAAAAAGCATTTTTTTTATAATTAAAAAAAAATTGCCATAATGTTGGCGGGAAATGAAATGTCTGAATAGCATACTAAATATTTTATTAACATCACTTTAACAATGTAAGTACTTATATTTTTATATTGTACTTCCATCAAATCTGTTATATCTTTATCGTCTTACGAATTATAATGGTTAGATACATTTTAAAATATACTAATCATAAATTATGACAATATTTTCAATTCATCGAAACTTAATCGGAATATAAAATTACCTGTAGGTATATTTCTATTAACTTCTGTTTATCTATATATATATAAGAGATTTCCACGTATATAGTCACTCATCACGATATCTCTGGAACCATTAGAGCTAA
>DWTU01003138.1:0-10706 GCA_018251515.1 Cecropterus confusis
TTGTATGGGAGCCCCCCTTAAACATTTATTTTATTCCGTTTTTAGCGGCAACAGAAATAAATTTCCTGTGGCCTGGTGACAAACAGACGCACAAACGGACAGCGGAGTCTTAGTAATAATGTCCCGTTCATATCCTTTGCATACGGAACCCTAAAAACTTAATGCAGAAATTCTGCATTAACTTAATATAGTTAACTTTTAATCAAATTAAAGTTCTCATTTTGCATAAATCTGAACACAAGGAATCCAGCAAAGATCGTCAAAAATAAAACAATGCATGAGCCGCTCATCGCATGAGAAGGCAATCTAAACAAACTCTTAACTGCACGAAAGCCTGCGGATGTCAGGACTGAGCGCGTTGCAAAGAACAAAAGACTTGAAATACTGGGAAATAGCATAGATTTTACAATGACTAGACAAAAATTGTTAAATGTAGGTAATAATATATATATATGTTTTTAATGCTAGATATTTTGTGGTAAAAACAGTAAATAAGTTTCTGGTAAAATTTTAATGAGAGTAATGTCGGAATTAACATACTTATTTCACATTTATTTCCGTTTAAAGAGCTTAATTTTTCACAATAAAAATAGATTTTACTTTGAATGAGATGTGCACAAAGATGTATAATTATATGTTCTTCCCGTTTATGAGAATCTATTATTTATTATCAATTCGTTTGACTTTATTTCTGTATGTAGTTTACGTTCTACATTTGTTTATTTAATCCCAGAAATCTTATTTCGGATTCTATTTACAGGTTTGAATCAATAAACGTTGATAATATCATAATATTCATGAGCAGTTGCCATAGTATAGTTTTAATAAGTAGAAAGACAAAGTCTTGCAAAACTACATTATCTATACTAATATATAAAAATGAGATGGTGTGTCTGTCTGTTTGTTATTACGTAAGAACCACTGGTATGATTTACATGAAATCTTGCATGGATGTAGCTAATTTACCTGGTCAACTTATAGGCTACTTTTCATTTCGATATTTTGCACTATTTAAAGATGGTGACTATTTTTATGTCCCGAAGCCAAACACGGGTAGGTACTTAAGCTAGTTAACTTATAAAGACAGTTCAACAATCTAAACAAGCTATTAACTGCACGAAAGCCTGTGGATGTCAGCTCACAGTGAAATGCGAGGAACAATGAAGTTCGCAAGACTGGTAAATAGCTCAGTTAGATACTTTAATGACCTAACAGAGGCTGGCCTACAGTCAGTTCCGCAAATTACGTGTTGGCTAAAAGGTATACGTGCTAATTTATTATGAAAAATTTGTCGGTTGAATTGAAATGATTAAACTTTTTGAGACCCTCTGTCATTTTTAAACTATCAAAAAGTTATGTGCACTAATCTGCCCGCCTGCATATATATATACAATACTTGTTTTGTCGCCAGTAATCAAATTCGCTTTTTCAGGAAATCATCATAGATGGCAGTGGCCAATTTTAAAAAAATAGATACAATGTATATCCCAAAGTAGAACCATTAATCTTTAAACCATGGAATACCGACCGTTTAATAAACAAAAAAATAATATTCGGCTGATTGTACATAATGCAACTGTTGTGGTTCACAGTAAACAATTACATCGATGATTGTAGGAACTGATGAGAATAAAGGAGCAGCATTGTGTAGTCGCAAATTAAAGCCCGTATTGTATTCGCGGCGGTGCGGCAATATTCTCGGATTTAACGCGAGCCTAATGTAGTCCAGATAAACATAAATACTCATTGGAGTAGAAGAGAAGAGTAATATAAAAACTGCTGTATTTTTGAAACGATTCGTTTAAATTATAACAACATCAGTAATTTAAATAGGAAACAGTAATAAGTAATTTTAATCAGAAATAGTGTACTATTAATGTATACTATTATTAATTCCAAGGAAAGTAGCACACGAGCTATTGTGAGCTCATACATGAACGACGGTCTGATTGTAGCCGCTTGCCAATCGTTCGTTTGATCAAACGTCAACTTCGATACAAATAATACGGCACCGTTTACTCTTTGAAAGACTTTTTAATTATTATACAGAACCATAGAAGCCGTGTATTAACGAACCATCTTATATTTCAACTTTATTGTTTTCCAATTATCTACTAAACGAGCTGGCAGTCCAGCCATGATGATAACTAACCAAGCCGTCCATGGACATCTGTGTCATATTCATATATAACGGGTTCCACATGAAGTCGATCAAAGTTGTCATTACCACTGCGGCGAACTAAGATGGTCACCTTATAATGACCGGAAAAATTGATTAGGAAGCATATTAATATACATACACTAACGACAGTCTGATTGTCGCCGTTTGCCATTGCCAGTCGTCACCGCTGGTTAATTGTCACAGACAATCGTCGATGACCAGTAACGACTGCTACTGGCGGCCTTCGGGTATCGTCGTGCGCGTGAACTGAAGCTCGTGTTAACGAGCAACACGAGCTTAATTTCACTTTAAGGCTGGCTAAGGGTGATAATGCATCCGAACCAAAATAAGAATCCATTTTATTTGTCAAAGACATGAAATACAGTTAATCGTGTAATTTCTAATCTAATATCCCATTGAACTAATTATTAATAACTAATACATTACTTTTTAATAATATTAAAACAATTGTACTTTTTTTTTTAATTGTAACCGTATATATAACGTGATTAAGAAATGAAGCGATTTTTTAATTTGTTGACTTTATGACTATTCGTATGTCAAACCTTGAATCTCAAATACCCTAACCAAGAACATGCAAAAATACGAAAAAAAATAATAGATAATCCAATACAAGTTCCTTATAAAATAACGTTCAAAATTATTCGCTAAATGCTTATATTAGAAATGATGGTCTGAAAATTAAATTTTGAAAAAATATTAAATACAACTCAAATGATTACTCGGTTGAGATAGCAATCTATCTTTCCGTTTCATTTAATTTCATTATGGTATTACGCTGCTCAGACGCGGTAAATTGCGAAAATAACCGTAAAATACATAAATGGGATCTTAATTGTGAATCAAATTATAGACGGAAGGGTTATTAAGTGAATTAGGAGTTCTGAGTATCCAAAAAATGTTAAACTGTTTAGTATCCAAAAATGTTAAACATAAATAAAGTTTATATTATTTATTTACATGACATAGGTTAACTAACGATTAAACCTCAACTTCGATTCAATTAATACGGCACTGTTTACTCTATGAAGAACTTTTTAATTATTATATAGTACCATTGTAACCAATGCAACCAAACTACCAACATTGTAACCAATGTATTAACCAACCATATGAATAAAGATCCTGGGTTTCTGCAACTTTATTGTTTTTAATGTAATAAACGAGCTGGTAGCCTAGCTATGGATGATAATTAGCCACAACCGTCTATGGACGTCTATGACCAACTTCATATGAATATAGAACGGGGTCACCATTACCACTCCGTCGAACTAAGATGGTCGCCTGATATATAGATCAGCCGGCATCTACAACTTTTAACCGGAAGAATTCTTGCTTGCTAAAGCCAAAAATGAAGGTATTCTGATTAAGAAGTATGCTATTATATTATATTCATTTTAATCAACCAATTAATATTAAGTTTATTCGCAGATTTATTATTAAGTCATTGAAAGTAAATGTTCAAAGCTGGTAGAACTTTGTGGTGCAACTCTGACAACATAACCGCCACATCTATTTCTGCCTAATAAGAGCAGTGTTTTGCATTACTGTTTTTCGGTCAAGGGAGATACGTTTCCGAGGCATTCCAACTTTGCCCTCAGGGGTAGCAATGTATTTGCGGCTCTGAGGTAAGCCTGATCTGTGGTAAGACTGATCTTATCTGGGGTTGATTACAGATGTCCATGGGGGGCAGCGCCTTCTTACCTCGATTACACTCGTTTAATACTTTCATATTATAAAAAGTAAATCTTATACTTCTTGGAAAAATATCACTGACATTCATGAATCAGTTTTTACAGATACAAATGTATTGAAATCAACATTAGAAGATATACAAATTGACGTGCATGAACTACCCCGTAACGTACCTCGAAATTCCTCCATAGACACCATGAAATAATACGAGAAATAGGGAAAACGATGAGATTATCTGATTTCTGGCCACCCCTTTCATTATATCAATATGGTAATAGGCTATGGGCGAAACCATCGACAACAATTTACTTTATACGTTGCCTAATTTAACAGGTAACGTAATAAATGATTCTCACCTAAGCCAGAGGCTAAAGCTGTTCATTATGCTTGCTATCAGATTACCGGTAATAAAACGCTTTCTACACTCATAGCCCTCCTTTAATATTTTCTCCTGTGTCGTGGATACCATGGAAACACAAAGACGACTACACAAACACCCAGAACAAAATCTAAACTTATCAAATTGTTGTATCTGACCGGGAATCGGACCCGGAACCACTGCGTGTCAGACCGGTATGGTTACCGCTCCGTCACGCGGGTCGTCTTTGATTGCCACGTGGTAATGTTGTCTTTGTCTTTTCACAAAAAGAGAGTTTAGTTAATAGGCCACCACGATGGCCAAATGACAATTATAAACTACAAGCACCTTTAAAAACTTCATACGGAAGAGTTTTAACCTATTAGTAGGTTTGATGATTTTCTTCGCCGTTTCAGGTGATAAATAATTTTGTGATAAATAAGTTTGTGAAGTGATAAATAATTTCCAACAAATTAATTATTTATTATTTGCTTATTGTGAAAGTTTTACATATGAAACCTTATGTGATAATAAAATAACAAGTCTATTTGTCGGACGAAAAACAAAAATGCTAGATCGAATTTTGATGGTATCAAAAGTTTTATTTGTAACCAAATCAAAAACTATCAAAAGAATACAACACCTTATGATTTTGGTACAGTTAATAAATCAAGAGGTAATAGGAGATTATATAAGTTATGTAGAAATTATTAAACATACATTAAGCATATATTACATAAAAATAACGACACCCCATGAATGACGCAAAGGCCGCGAAATTGCAAACGGTACGATGATTATTGTCCGTTTACCAAGCACGTGGATCCCTGATAAAATATTCGAAGAGCGTTCGAATCGAATATGGGCAAATGAATCGCACAAATGTTATGATATCCGTACAATGCGGAGCGAAATGTGGATCTTTAATGCAATGTGGATCATTTTCAAACATTAGGCGATCATGCCTTCGCGAAATATTTACTCACATTTCCAAATAATTGTAGTACTTTTTCAATAGTAATAAAGCATTTTCAATAGAAATCTTTTTAGTAAGTTGCCACCTATTTACGATACGGAACCGCAACCACGATGTTGAAGGAGATCACTCTTACTATTATTATTACTAACCCCACAAAAAAGCACTCTAAACATACCTCTTATATAATTTAAAGCTCCAACTTCATCGCTCTTTATTCATCTTATTGCTCTTCTCATCGAAAAGTTATAACCGTTTATAATTACTTATACACATCTCCTCTAAATATTAATTTAAATCATTTCAAATCATGTAAAACTGTCGATTTCTAACAAATAATCAACAAACCCAATTCAATGAATATCTATAGGTTTGATAACGTGTTCAATGTGATCATATAATAGAATATTGAATTTCGGATCGTACAACACAAGTTATTTGCATGATATTAATGGTCGGACGTAGCAGCGTGGAATGCTTTGATGACATATTCGAAAAACGCCATACTCTTCATATAGACGGGATCATTATGGACGAATGAAGTCACCGCAAAATTATGAATCTTTGATGATGAACGAAATAAAAAACTTTCCATTTTTTGTAATGTAAGCCAATAAATAGAATGCTTGATGTTTATGACGTACCTATTCCGTTTTTTTGTTATTCTTATACACAATTGATTCATATTTAACAATTACACGACGATCTCTATAATAATTAACGAATGATCATGTAATCATCGAAAAAAAATGAGTTAGTATATGCATTTGTTATAAATAAACAAAATATATAACTCGTTCCCAATTATAAAAATAAACACTTTCTACACTCATAGCCCCACAGTAGGATTTTTTCCTGTGTCGTGGGTGCCATGGACAAACAAAGACGAATACACAAACACCCAGACCCAGAACAGAAATCAAAACTCATCATTCAGACGTCTGTTTAGCCGGAGATCGAACCCGGGACCCACTGCGTGTCAGACCGGTATTGTGACCGCACCGCCACGCGTGTCGTCAAATTATCTATCAATGGATACTAAACATAATACCTTGTCAAGAGCCTTACGTGTGGATGAAAACACTACGTTGGCCATTAACCCTTATATTCCACCATCCACATTAAATCACCTTGGTGGGTGATACTCCAGGCCTTCTCAGGAGGGCAGGAAGAGACCCGTCCCAGCATTGGAATGTAATAAGGATTGCTGTTGAGACCTGTATAATATCTGAAGAAATGGTAAAAATCCTCTTTATAGGACAATTGTGATGGAATCAGGATTCGCCAAAATTACGTTGAAATAAAATAACTATTTTTTATTTGTTCACAATCTATATATATAACAGAGAAATGATGCTCACTCACTCACTAACTTACTCAATCAATCACTCACTCACCTATTGACAAAACATCGCAGAGCCTAAAGTACTGAAGGTAGAATTATACAACTTTGACAAGAGGTTATATGACGTAAACGTCAGCTAAAAACGGATTTTTCAATATTTCACCCCTAAGGGGGTTTAATGGAGTATGAAAGTCGGTCAATTTTAATGCAAGCACAATGAAACTTAGTATTTAACATTGTAGTTTGATTTTATAAAACATCTATTACGCCGTTTTTGAAAAACCAACCCCTAAGAGGGTTAAATATGAGTTGACAGGTTTTTTCACAAGTCCGCCAATTTTGAGGCAAGCTTAAAACTTAGTATTTGGCTTTGTGGTTCGATACAAAGTAATACTTATTTCACCGAAATTGAAAAATAAGCAGAAAATTAAGTGTGTGACGCAAAAGATAATAAACATTCAAAGCTTCGTTTAAAATGCATTTTTTTGGTTATTCACTATTAATATAGTTCTGTATTAGTAAGTAACAGTCTTTGCGTTTTGATCCAAATCTGCATGATTGAACCTATCAAACTAAAGCTACAAATTCGAGACACGAACAGACCAAATGAATTCGCATAAATGATGTGGTATCCGCTCGATTACTGCATGAGTGACATTACAGCAAAATGCGGGACTCGCACCGGCTTCCAATAATGCCGCTTATGACATATGTTTATTATTCAAGCGAATTGTAATTTGCGGTATCGAATCCTGGGCACGTGAATTTATTTGTTAAACTTGTTTGACAAATAATTATTATTAAGCTATAAAATTATATTTCAAACTATATCCAAATGTCGACTATTATTTATATGCACTTAACCTAGGTGCATATAATAGACGACATTTGGATCAGCGAATTAATGTTACCAGCATTCTGGGAACTCATCCTAGGGATAGTTTGGACGCAACTTTTTATATTAAATTTCACAAATTCTTTCTTTTTACATATAAGTTATTTTGTATCCATACAATTGTAAAATTAAAAGGTATTTTTTTTTAATAATAAATCAGTTCAATGTCAACATAGATTTTGTGCATCATATTATTTTAGTTTAAATATTATGTATTTCAATATATACATATATATGCAAATGATTATAATAGCTAATACCGATATAATTCAAATTTTAAATTTCCCAAAAATAGCTTTCCCAAACCCTAGCGACATTGCCTCATTGGATAGCTATGCTAATCCTCTACCCGAGATAAGCGCCAGCCCTTTGTACATTGATGCCCTCCATAAGTCTTTTTGAAAGAAGCAGGAAGAAAGAGCGTTAATACTCTACGGTCGCATCGTTTCAATGCCAATACGTAGCTTCCGTATTTCCGCGTCACTTGCCACAACACCAGCGACCCTAGATGTAAGAGCAAAGTAGCATCCCAAACTAGACACCTCCCATTCTTCCAAGAAATAATGTCAACCTCTGGCCACCATCACATGCAACACCGGTCGGCTGTAATTGAGCCGGTACGTTAACTGTAGGTAGAGCCCTATGGATTAATATGTAGTAATTATTTCTAATGTATTGGCGTTATTCATTAAAATACGTTTCAATAAACATCTCAATCAATACGGAAGTTTGCTTCAAATTAATTAATTATTGATTAATAACGTAACCTGCCACGAAATTTGTTGATATAAATTATATTTTTTGGAATATTATTTTGTATTTTTAATATTATATTTAATACTTCAATTTTGACTTTAATAAAAGTAAAAAAAGTAAAGTAAAAAAAACTAAAAGTAATATTAGTCACATGAGATGATATCTACCTATCTACCCACTCAATATGTTTTATTTTATTAACCGTTGAAATGGAGAGAGCAGTCACTCTTTATTGAGCTACGAAGCGAGATAGTCGAAATAAATAAATCGAAACGAAGATAGTCTTTGATTTAAAAATATGTATCTATTGTATAAAATGGTGTTTTATTGGTATTGTATAAAAGTATAAAATGGTGAGTAGAAACCCCGATAAAAAGCCCACGAGGGCATGTCATTGTTGAGCGTTCCTCGATACGCAAGAAGTCGAGTATGTATAAACGAGTGAAACGAACGAATAAGTGTTTCAGACATTAGTGTGTAGGTATCGCTCCCTACTCCCATTTTATCCTGCGCTCCTTGAAATTTACGCTTAACATGAGATAGATTAGCTCATCTTTAAAATTATACCTACATAACCTGTATGAAGGTACCTTTGATCGTTAAGTTCCCTTTTGTAAGGATAATATTCTAATTGTACTTGTAAGGCATAATATATTTACACGCATTATGTTAGCTGTACTTGTACACTAATAAACTAGGCAATCAAATCTTGGAAGCCAAAGTAAACTACCTTTTTACTTCTAATTATGTATCAAAATCAAATTATGTATGTATCAAGTTAGTACGAGAATGATTAAACTCTTCAATGGCCAGTTGTAAACTTCTCAAGTTTGAGCTTATTTGTTTTAACAGTCTAAGAATGAAAAAGGTCACAAGCGGTTTTTTTTTTAATTCTTAAATAAATATTTTTATTTTCCTACTCTATTCAAACATAATTAGCATGACATAAGCGCTCACCAAAGAGGTTTCATTAGCACGAAAGCCACGTTGCTTCGAAATGAGTAAAGTAATCAATGCATGCCACAGGTTTCCCGCACTAATCACCCCTCTTTCGCTCATTGGAAACATCCGGCTACCTTCCGGAATACGGTGAAAGCCGACGTACACTACATTATATTTAAACAAGGAGCAGAGGAAAGGATACCATTAATTACAGCTACTTACTAACACATTTCCTACAATAACTAATATATATTGCTACAATGTCTTAACAAAATACATTTATTCTCCTTACGGATTCTTACGGATCGATATTCTCCGAACTCCTTATTACTTAAGGATTTCTCGAGAGATTAAACTGAGGATATTGATGATGATGATGTTGCAAATGTCCATAGGCGACGATGACTATTTTCCGTGGGTAGCTGGTCTGCCATAACAATTAACTTCTTAATTCAAGACTACTTCATCAACCCTGAAGTCCAATGTCAACAAATATTATACAGCACAAAGGAAAAGTATTTCTTACATATTAATTTACGAGTAAGGAAATATAATATTTTACGCCACACAATAGGCCGTTCAGCTCTTATAACAGTCAGTCGCTCCAAGTCGATACGAGATGAAATATAGATGTTCATGAATAAAGAATGAGACGATGAAAACTGGTTCGGAAAACAGGTAATATAAATAAACTCTCCAGACTTAAACTCTTTCTGACGCGACTTTATATACTATGTTAGGATATTTAGTTTATTGTTAGTGACAATTGTTTTTATTTTTGTATTTTTGTCTTTCTTTGTTTGTGTCATAGTTTTTAAGGAAATAAAATATTTTCTTTCTTTCTTCCTTTCTTACTTATGAAGTGTGTTTAATTTAATTAAAACAAATTAATGTTTGCCACTAATATTGCTGTTGACGTTATATGTATAGAATATGATCGTTATCATAATATGTAAAATGAGCATACCTAAAACACAAACAAAACAAAAAACTTACATTCAAATACTAAAGTGTGGGGTATTATACAACCAACTGCATCACCAATTAAAACAAATTAAAAACACCACATATGGAAAAGTGCTATGATATTTGTAACGAATTCTTAAATGAAGATTTGAAAATATAGAAAATCAAAAATATCCAAAGAAATATATAAATCTATTCACAATATCTGTACTTTAATATAGCTACTAAGTCTTAATATTTTTTTTTTCTTTATGACGAATACATGAGCGCCATATATTTAGTACGCCTGTACCGGCATATTCAATATTTAGCTATTTTATATTTTTTTTTTTTTTTGTAACGAATTTATTGTATGAATGAATATTATAATTGTGCACAAATACAAGAACGTCAACATTGAGTACCGAAGCCCATATTTTTTTTTATTTTTTTATACTATAGAAGTAGCAAATGAGCATGCAGCCCACCTGATGGTAAGTGGCTACTGCCGCCCATAGACATCTGTAATCAATCATAGGTAAGATCTAAGTCTCACCCAAGGTTAACCACAGATGCGTTACTACCTCTGAGGACTAAGATGGAATGCCTCGG
>DWTU01003139.1:0-10706 GCA_018251515.1 Cecropterus confusis
GTTATTTACGCCCTTTGGCGACGAAGTGAGCAAATCGTATGTAAGTACTTAATTAATACGATACGATATAAAACTTACAAAAAGTACTGAAATCCCACTATAAACATTTCAAGTAAAATGTTGCCAAGACGACCACATAAAGTTTGGCTTTTGAAAAAGATATCAGATCTCATGTAGAGCTAAGCTTCTGAATCTACACGGCCTAACTCTACCGACCCTAACTTCATAAATTCTATATGCCAGTAAAAACATATGGCTTGGCCGTTACGCTACCGTCGTGGAGGTGATGCGAATATTTCGTTTCTTAAGTAAGTAACGTGTAAAAAAAGTAAAAAAAGGACCAAGATGGTTGCCTCGTATTTAAGTGAGCTCGTAACTACACACTTCCAACGAAACACATGAAGTACTTTATGCTAGAAATAGGTGTGGCGGTCGTACTTCCCCGTTCGAACTATACTTTTTGCGGTTCTATTCCGGAAGCGACACGCCCATACCTATTTATGCCTCATAGCAGCAGTGTTATGCATTGTTGGTTTCTGGTCTGAAAGGTGTGGTAAGGGTATCTTAACCGAGGCGTTACAACTACCTCCTCAGGGTAGCAACCCATCTATGTTTATTGTCGGGTAAGATTCTTATCTGAGGTTGATTATAGATCTCCATGGGCGACAGTGGCCACTCATCATTAGGTGGATCTCATGCTCGTTTGCTAGTTCTCTATCATTAAAAAAAGACTAGTTTGTACACGGATTGCAGCTCGCGTTATTATTGAGTGAATTCCTTGATAAGTAAGAGATAAGATGATGATTCTTGAGAATCGTAGATATCTTGAGTATCTTCCTCGGTATCTTTCGTAATACTATAAATATATATAACATTATTTTATCAACAGATTGTTGTATTACTTTATCTATTCCCATAAGATAAGTCATAAGGATAAGATTAAATCCGGCACAAAAATAAAATACAAAAAAATATAACGTAATTCTAGTACTGATTTTGCGAAAAATAAACTCAACTTGGCGGGGCACTGCCGTGCCCCCAGATAAGTGTGAAATTCACACACAATTGTCTCTTCTTCACCGCTCCCTTCAACTCAGAAAACCGCAGATCTAGATGTTACAGTTATAAGACACAATAAGGTGCTATTGGCCCCATAGCTAAATCACGAAGATGTCTATCGTGTTCAGAACACTATTTTCGTAATCCTCATAATCGTAGTCATACCTATATACGGTGACGTAGTAAACTCAATTCTGGCTGGATCAAGAAGTTCAGTGGTAGCCCGCGGAGGAGGAATAAGCACAAGAGACGCCTCATATCGACTTCCAGGCCGGAGTTCCTGAAGCTCAGCAGTTGAGCGACTGTGATGAAGTAGTTCTGTCATGCTGTAGATTGGTGTGCCCATTGGACGATATCTGAAACAAGTCAACAAACAGGGTTTTTTATCACATCGAAGTAGCAAAATGGCATGTAGTCTACCTGATGGTCTATGGGAACTGCTGCCCATGGACAACTATAAGAATTTCATAAAGAACAGGGTTCTATCTGAAGCCGGCCACATACTCTTCTAGGGAAACCCGAGTACCGCTTTTCGCCAGAAATAGGTGTAGCGCTGGTACCTCCCCGGCCGAATTACACTGGTACTACCTCGCAAATGTTGGTATTATATATGCTCCCAAGCACTAAGAGGGTAATTCTTTCCAAGTTCAATATCCTAACATTTTAATAGGCGCTTGTCTGACTTGATTGGGACCATCATTTACTATCGGTTACCCAACAAATGTCACCTAATATATCAGTAACCAAGCAAATAAATAATACTTTCTTCACTAATAACCTTATAACAAGTTTTTTTTTGTGTCGTGGGTCCGAACTGAGATCTTAATAAATTATTAATCATCCACATATCTATATGGGTGGGAGTCGAACCCAGTTTATCAGTTCATAAATTTTATGAATACCAAATTATTACATGACATGCAATGTACTAACAATTTTAATGAAATAATCAATAACTATGTGACCCTATTTGTGCAAGTGCGCACAAATAGTTATTAAGGGAGATTTATCAATCTTGTGTATTTCCAACTTTTGCTGGTAACGCAAGATTGTTCCAAAGTACCTACTTAAACGTCGATGTCATCACGTAATATATGTCCTATTTGTTTCAACATACAGGAAACATAATAATAATATCTCACCTGACTTGTATGCCATCAATAAATTGCAATTCCTCTTCCGTGAAGTGTCTCCAGCTGACATGAGCGGTGGTATCATTAACATCCACTACCGTCAGTTTACTGTCGATTTCTCTTCGTTTTTCTTCAACTGGCGGAAGCTGTGAATGTTATTATTTATTTAGTTTAAATACATTATTCTTAGTTAATGTTTTTACTTTAATAGTTTCACAACTACGGCACAATAAACATAGAAAAATAGCCCCAATATTAAATGTAAAAACTTTACGTCTATCATGATGTAAACAGACCTTGATTAAAAAGAGAGCTGAATTTAACTTAGTATTTAACGAAAGATTACAAATATGCGAACTTAAAATAAAGTCAATTATTGTAAAGGATTTTGCATAAAAGGACATGTTAAAACGTTGTATGGCAGAAAAGTGATGTTTATCTAGTACATTTCTACACAATAAGAGTACTATAGACATGTGCTTCTTACTTACAGTGGGCAAATCTTGAGTTCGGATTGAATACACATCACTTTCAGGTTCGACTGGAAGATTATGAAGATATAGTTTCCCACGGATTTTGTACATCGTTGAAGGCTTGAGACCTGTGAGTCGAAATTCTAATCGAGGTGTGGTGAGCACTTCGTCAGCTGGAGCGAACACTTGGGACAACCAATGAGATATATCTTCATCCCTGTGGACAATGAAATAGGCATAAATAAACGAAAAAAAAACTGTGAAAAAATTGTGAATCCAAGTGAATTTGGATATTATAAACGTGAAAATCATATTATACATATTACGCACTAGAAAAATTTATAATAGCTTGTTTGTTGCTAGATTTTTAATTCAAAATATGCTTAAATTTATTTTTTGGTAAATTAAAAAAATACTTACGCGGAATCAGTAAATCTCAAATCCACGCTGCCTCGTAATCCCACCAAAACTGATGGCAAACCAAATAACATTTTGACACTGGTAGGAGAATCAGATTGCAAAGATATCACAGTTAATTTCTTGTTCTCTTCGCCGTAGCCCGGTGGTATGGGCAATCCTGGGGGTAGTCCAGCTATAGCGGTTTCTAGAGGGTTACCAGGACGATGGATGTTGTTCTGATCGTAGTCGGGAATGTCCTCTTGAGGATATCGGTTCCCTGGTGGTACAGTTGGAAGGAATGAAGGGGGACGAGGTGCATTCGGTGGAAATCCTGGTATTTGACCTGAAAACAGTTGTCGCCTATATAAATATATTAGATATATTCAGACTTATGGTATAGTAACATATATTATGAATAGGAAAACATAAAACAAGTATATTGGATGCATGCTTCGGACGGTGATCATAATGCTAACTTGTGTAATGGTTGGGTGTTGAGGTGAGGGTTAAGTACGAGCTCATCAAACTGAAAATTCTACGAAAATGTTAATTTTATTAGTAAAGGTCAGCAATTTATTTAGGTTATATTATGCTTCTACAGGAAAAGTCAGTCAAACAAAAGTTTAAAGTCAGTCACGTGTCTAAGGAACTAAGAAGACTGTTCGACACTCAAGGCGAGGCCACTGACCTGCCGCGGCAGTACCGTGGCTTTCTGCTGACCGTCCAAGATTTCTATTCACTTCTGACTCCACTTCCATCTGGTTTAGTAGATGCTCAAGTTCCAAAGGTGAGTATGTTTTACCAGGTAGTTTTGAAGCCTTGATATTTTCAGGCTTTTTTACTGGTAAAACTCGGAACAATACTGTTTCATAAGGATTTGGAGATTTGGACAGCACGTGTGTTTTAGTACCCTGCTGTGCCCATAAATCATTATTTGCTTTCTCATTTAGCCTCGCTGCTTTTATATCCTTATGTCGTAGTACAGTCACGTGTTTTCTGTTAAAGTCATTTACTATGTCGTGATTTTCATGTTTAATTGGAATTGATGCAGGCGGTTTTGGTGCTTGGTAGTGAAAGGAATGGTTCTGAATGAATGGCTCGAAAAACTTTGGGGTCACTTTGGGGGGTTCAACGACTTTATCAGTAACTTTAAATGGGATTTGATTGTTTGAATTTTTGTCATAAACTGGAAGAAAGTAGTGCAGTTTATCCAGTTGCGATAAAGGTACTTTTTTAACGCCTTCATGCATTTGCTGAACAAACATATCATGAGGACTTAAGGAATTTGATTGTAAAAGTTGATTTGCTTGTACATGTTGCATAGCGTCGTGCATTTTACTATCCGATAAAATTATATTCAATGGCTTTTTATTATGCAGCCCTGAACTTGATGTAAACGCAACATCAGATTGTGCATTTTTATACATATTTGGTGGATTTGGATGTAAATGAGAATGAAACTGTGTATCAATATCCCAATTTCCATTATTTTTCATAATATGTTCAGGATATATAGTTTTGAACGGTGAATCTATGTCCTCTGGTGTAAATACTGTTATGTTATCACCTTGCATTGTTTTGAGTTGTGTTTCTTCATAACTACCTAAATTATTAAGATTGGCATTAGGAGCTGATACTATAGTTTTTAAAATTTTGGGAATACTTGTTTTAACTTGATTCAGATTCTTGTAAAAAAATGTTTTATCAGTAACAATCGGAGGGGTGGGTAATACTGAAGTGGTGAAGGTTGGTAAAATGGGTGCGATTGGAGTCACATAGTTCACCATTGGCTCTTCGCCAAGAGTTGGCATGCTATATTCCTGAAAAGATGATCCTTTTGTCTCTCCAGCTGTAAGCAATAATATTGTGTAGATGAATGATTTGCGATCATGCAATAATACAATCAAGTGATCAATTATGAATGAATGATGCATGCTTTTTTGAGTAATGATTGATGATTAAATATTTTTGTGTAACATGCGATAATGCATATCCCTTATGACAGATTCTGTGGTTAATAATAAAATGGTGTGAAAACCATACATCATCTCATCTTACCATGAGGTACACAACCCCATTCTTTGCAGCAGTCTTCATCAGAGATGTTAACGGGAGCAGGGCGATGCATGGGAGGACAACGAAGGTTTTGTGGTGGGAGAGGTGGTAGGGGACTGCAGGCCTCTTGACAATCCAGTTCACCGTTCTCACAGAAGCAATGTTCCTCACAACCAGTAAGAGATAGTGGTACTTCACTCCAATTTGGAATTCTAAAAAGAAAATTCAATTTCTAAAATTCAATTTTTACTCTTTGGTATTAAAATCATAACAAGACTTAAAATGTATACATAAGAAAAACATACGCGACTCCTTTATAATGGCAGGTGCCATCGCTAAGACATCTCGCTGACCGCGGACAACAGTTTGGTGGTTGTGAAGGTGGAGTGGGCGCCCATCGAACGCAGCCCTTTGACACCAATTCTAAACCAACGTGGTTTGGACATACTAACGGAGCACATTCTTTACTGTCTTGGCCTGTACATTCACATAGTTCCGTGCAACCAATGTGAAATTCGTCACCTACAATATAAAATTTGGTAAACTGAAGTGCCTTTGTTTAAATCCTTACAAATTTATCTTTAAAGATCTCTATGACTCTATGTGAGTAAGACACAAAGTACAAGTAGATACTGAACAATAAATAATTGTTATAATTCCTTAATAAAAAAATGAAAATAAGAAAAAGTCCGTACTATATTATAACTTACCAACTGCATAAAATTGTCCGTCTTGATAACAACCGATTTTAGTCGTATTACTTAAATCCTCCACAGGCACTTCATTAACTTCAGAATCAGTTGCAATAATCGTAAAATTGAACTTGGTGCCTGTTTCTTTGGTTTTCAATATATAGTCCTTACCTCCATCAAGATTCAGTATCAAATTTGAATATTTAAGTTCTATATCCTTATAAGACTCCCCACCATCATCACTTAGAAGTAAATGAATGGGATCTTCGCTACTGTTCATATGTATTAGATTTACTTGCACGCTATTGTTGTGTAAAACTTTGATGGATCCTATAGGCTCGGCTAAAACTAGTGGCCTTGGTGGAGACTTGTGTACATTGATAAGTTCTTCTAAATCTTTTGGAGGTTTCTAAAAATATATTTATTTATGAATATAACATAATGTTTTTAAGCTACATACAAAGCAAATAGACAAAAATAAACTTTGCTAATTACATCAACGTAGGTAAAATATAACGTAACAAATAATATTTAAGAAGGAACTCTGCAAGTTCTTTAGGGATTAATCCTAAACGGCAAATAAATTGTCATTCGTTGAGATCACAATTTAACCGAAACTGATCATTAATATAAATATTACACTTAAATGTATTGTTACCTCTGTAGTTGTAGTACTCGTAGAAGTGGTAGCGTTTTCCATTGGCTCCTCATGAGCATCTTGAGAAACATCACAGATTTGCACCTCGCAGCATTCATCGTTCGGATCTTGGACATTTATGCACTTATCTGATTGTGGCAATCTGGTACACCTACAATTACAATTATAAATTATTTTCCGATATACATTCTCACCCACAAGTGAAGAGAGACTCGTGCCTTGCGGAATGACCGTAGGTAATAATAAGTACACACGAAGACGATTCAAGTAATTAACTAGGTTTTCTAAAAGGCACAAAGTCATTTGTACGGCTGAGTAGAAAAAAATATATGAATTGAAGCTTAATTTTTTTTATATCACCTTATGCTCAGAAAACTGTTAACTTATTTCGAAATATTTGGTCCATACTAAAGATCAAGTTTCAATACATTATAGTTTCGCTGTAAGAGCTTTGTCAACCTTACAAAGTCGGTACAAAATATAACGTACAGTTTAAAGGATTGAGGCCCATTACAAATTCCTACCTACTTTCTTAGAAAGACCCCTTACCGCCTTGTTTAGCTGTATTAGTATGCTCACCTAGGCTTACAGGTAACAACGGAGTTCTTCTCGCACGTGCACGTTTGTTCACAGCCGACGTTCCACTTACCACCCACAGGATAAGTGTCATTTCCATATCGACATACTTCTAAAGTGGCAGGTTTATTATCTGGAAAATACCAAGTAATCAATATCTAAATAGGTATCTAGCCATAAAATTCTTAAATAGAAAAATGAGATGTTATAATTGTGGAATATCTGAATTTTGGATAATAAGGCTAGGTAAATATGTACCAAGAAAATAATGTTTAATACAACTCGTGTAATAAATAAAGGCTTCTGGCATACTACTTTTTCATTATTATTTTTTTTGTTATGAAATAATTATCGGAGCTGTGCAGGGGCAGAGCAGAGCAAAGTTGGTATAAAGTTGAATGGTACAGATATTATAATAATAGTATTTTACCTCCATTTCCTGTAGCGCAAGCAATAATAGAGCAGCATTCATCAACAGGTGACTCAAAACACAGGGGATCGTTAAGTCGTCGGCCTCTGCGTATATACGGATGTTTACATCTCGGAGAGCAATCAAAGGAACCACCAGGGGAACATTCACATGTTTCCTCGCAACCCCTATCTATACGTTCACCTATCTGAAATGATTCAGCAAAATGAATAACAAAATGATTTGTTCATATGTTGTGTTAAAAATATTATAATTTAAAAAATATCACCGTACGAACCTTATAAGAAATCCCATTTTCTCTACATGTTTCAATTTCATCAGATCCTTTATCCACCCCTAGTAATGGATGAAACGGTGCTTGCAAATTGGAATAAAACTTATCAGTTATATGTTTATGTTTTGTGTCATGATCAATTAGTCTCGATGGCTCATCTTCCTCTTCTCCATCTAAATTTACGTCACTCAGGTCAACTAATGATTTCTTTGGTCCTTTGTTATTGGTTTGATTGTGCAAAGCATTTGCAAAGTTTTGTAATTCATCCACATTTAGATTTAATAATCTAGGTTTAGGTTTGGGGGATGGTTCTGTGACCTCGGTTACATCTGTGGGCAATGTTGTTTCTGTGGTATGGTCAGTGACAATGTCTTTTATATTTGGTGTTGATCGTGTAGGAGGCACTGTGGTCCTCGTTGTCGTAGAAGGAATTTCAGTGTTAGTAATAGATGCTGACGCAGATGATGATGGCACATCTTCTTCCTCATTAGCTAGTTTACCTGTAACAATAAATATTTATTTTATAAACTACACGTTCGTATTTAGAAAATTAAATAAAATATAGTCATTCAAAGAGGCGATTTGCCTCTTTGAATGATTATATATTATCTCATTTTTTATTTTAAAAATATCGTTACTCGCATTCATCTTTGATACAATGAATCTTTCAGATAACGAAGCGATAACAAAAATACCTAATTATGAAAAACATTGTCCAAAATAAATAATTAATGCCGATCCTAATATAGTAAATAACCCAAGATAAAATTGGCACGAAAGCAAATTTACACTTAAACGTAATCAAGTTTACAATGGTAATTGATTGTCACGTTCAAGCGCATCGAAATAGAGGTCAATCAGCCCAAATTGGAATTGCCAATCCGAAGAAGAATTGGAATAACTGTATTAGCCATAAAATATATTTAGTCAGGTTGATAAAGGTAAGTTAAAAAAATACATTTCTGACGAACAATTATGACCTTACAAAAGTGTATAGGTATTAAAACAAATTCTTACTTGCGTTAATAGCAAAGGAAGACATTGTGAGGAACATGTCTTAAAATTGCGCGAAAAAATTAATCAAACCACTGTAAAGCCTACCCACGTTCCGCTAGCGTGACTCAAGTATAACGTCTTCAAAGTCAGAAAAAAGAATTGTACCCGGTAGTAGATATATTTTTTTATCATTTAAAGGAAATGATTCACAATTTTGTCTTATTTACATTTTTTTCTTGTAACGTTTCTACGGGCTTGGTATTATTCTCTACATCGGGTTGATTAGAGCATCATATAACCGCATTTTGTTATGATACTACGACTCAATCTTTGTATCGATTATTCTATATCATTTCGCTTGGAATAACTACAATGATGAACATAGGCCTATAACACACAATATAAATGTGTAATGTATTAATGAACTAATCTGTCTATTCAACACTGTCATCTACTACACAATTCTCATCAACTCATTATTTTCCCAGAGCTGGGCACAGGTCTCCGAATCCGAATCAGAATGAGAGAGTTTCAGGCCATAGTCCATCGAGCTAGCCAAGTGCGAAAGGGGTGACTTCACAAACCTCTGGGAACTTATTTTAAAGAACTCTGGCAACACACCTGGTTGCTTTTGTCACGATGTTTTTCTTCAACGTGAAGCAGTGATTATTATTGTGGATGGATACTTAGGCAATCTCTCCGTAGCTGTGGAAGACCCGTACCCATATATTTATTGACCGCAGCCAAAGGAATGTCGATAATTCAACGTTATGTATTAAGCATCCAAAATTGAACCCAAACTTGATATCAAATGATTATCGTCACGTCCTGTTTTACGATATACAGTCGCGTTTAAACCATATTGTAAAACCGGTCGTAAGTTACATATGCCTTCGTCAATTTGAAATAAACATACCTATAACTACAAATATAAACAAAATTGACTCCTTCTAAGATATAATTTTTGAAAATGAAGAAAATAAGTATCTAAATATCAACTAAACAAGATATTTGAATAAGATACCAACTGTCTATGTTCTTGTAAATACCATAGTAGACGCTTAAGAGACAGGAGGCAGTTGATTTATGTAACAGAGGTTTTTATAATTCCTTGGAGCCAGGAGGAGAAAGGTGAGCACTGGTAAACCTAGACTCATAGCCATGTCAATAGGCATGTATTCCCTTTATTTTCAGGACATGCAGTGTTGCCAACTTGGGGGCTTCCCCCTAAATTTGGGGTTTATTTCATTTAGAGTTATTTTTGGGGGTAAACATTTCTGGTGTATTTTTAGAGACCTTATTATCGTCAAACTGGACGACTTTTTCTTTCACCGACAAAGTTGCAATTTAGAGACATTTAGGTGTTTTATGGATATACATATTATATAACATATGGAAAAAAAAATACTTGGCAACATTGAGGACATGCCACGATCAAATTAGTATAACTAATAAATGTCCGCTAACGCCTCTACGATTTAGTTATACATAGGTATAACAAATTAATTTTAATCAGATACATTGTAATCAAATACATAACATTATATTTCTTGATTATTTCCGTAATAACAAGTCGACTTGTCGAGCACTAAGCTCCGTTATGAGGTGTTTTATTTTTATTATACCGGCAGTGGACGACGGATATTCATGATTTATTTATAATCTTAATTAATATGCACCTACATTAATGATACAAAATACATGATTGTAACTGTATCTGTTAATTACTAAAGTTTTATTAGGTTAATATCTCGAAGTAATTGTTCCCGTTTTTATTCTTTGGTATTCTGTCTTTTGTATACTTTCTGTATGTTCTCATTTTTAAATTCAAAGTACAACTATATAATAGAATATTTTTTCTAAGTGTAAATACCATAAGTGTAAGTGTTTATACCATAAGCATAAATAAGTACATATTTCTATACGTATATGGAAATACGGTAATGAATAGAACAGAAAAT
>DWTU01003140.1:0-10706 GCA_018251515.1 Cecropterus confusis
GATAATTTTAGAGTTATGTAATGTCCTAAATAGACACATTTTCTTGCGCTTTCATTGCAAACGCTGACTAAACCCTACGAGATAGATCAAAATAATGTGTATACATCGTATATTTTTTATTTATCGAACTTTTAAACATTATTTAATTTGGCGCTACGAAGTTCACCGGATCAGCTGTATTTAATAAAGTTAAAACATTAATAAACTTTAACTAAAACGTATATAAAATATATGCAAATAATTATAATAAATATTACTTATATAAAAAATGTAATATGATGTTAAACAAACCAAGGTGGTTAATATTTCTCAACGCTTGTGAAGTAAAATATGAATTAAATTTTACATGTAATCCAATTATTATTGTAATATTCATATTAAAGTATTTAAAAACAACAGACCGCAACAATTAGATACTACCGTTTGGCAACATTTTTATATAACTCTGGTTTTTATATTACCAAATTGTTATCCTTGGAGGTTCCGATATGACGAGGAGATATAGACATTGTATATCATTATAAATATTGTGACACACATTATTTTTATATTATAACTAGCTGTACCCCGTGACTTTGTATGCGAAGAGAATATAAATATTCATCCTCGAATTGTTCGATTCGATTTGATCATACAAACTTTAAAGCCCTATTTTACACTTTTAACGGTGGTTTTTATCAACAGTAATATACATATGTATATCATTCTTTATACTTGGGAAGGTACATCGTAAATTTCTTAAAGCTTGCTTAAAAAATTACGGATCTATCTATATATCTATCTATATAAACTTTCAACTCCTATTTTACATCCTTAGAATTTCCAAAAACGAAATACCTAATTAATTATTTTTATCTAGAAAGCTAAATACTACATTTTATAAAGCTTGCTCCTAAAATTTAGCATACAAACATATAAATCTTACAAAGTTTCAACCTCTATTTTACACCATTTTCAAAAATTAGTAAAATAGGTATTTTTTCATTTCTATCCAAAAAGCTAAATACTGAGTTTTTTAACAAACTTACAACCTCTATTTCAATCTAAAGCGGAATATCAGAAAATCCTTTCTTAGTGGACGCCTATGCCATAAAAGGAACCTATTGTTCAAATTTCACGTTTTTATCTTTAGTAGTTCAGGCTGTGCGATGATGAATCAGTCCGGACAAGCATTTATATAAAACCTGCCTAATAACAAAAGTGTTAAGCGTTTCTGTGTTTATGGTACGAAAGGTGTGGAAAAAGAGAGGTAGCTTATGATTTACGAAACGTTCCTAAATAATCGTCCGGAGGATTGCGAGTAGTAAAAGTCGGCATAGGATGACTTCGGTTAGGAGTCGGAACCTATCTGGGGTTGATTACAGATGTCTATTCGCGGTAATTGTGACTAAGCATGAGGGCGACTACGTACTCGATTGCTACTTATATAATATGATAAAGGTATTTTTGTGTATAAAATACATACTTTTATGTTATATATTACATTAATGTAAAATGTGTAAAGTGCTTATTGATGACGGAAGTTTTTTGGCTGGTAACAGTATCCTCTAAAAGTTTAAAGTAATATTCATAAATAACTTGCTGGTAAATCAATAGTAACCGAATTGCGTTACGCTCTGTTTACCGTGGCAGACACACGACACTCTTCCTACATCGCATCGAGGGTTAGGCTCATGTTTCCTGTTGCTTTTACAATCGCTCTTACAATACCGGGCCATTATGTCGATCGAGTACAAAAACTGCGATTGAACGGCGCCTGGGAATCATATGTATATACCTACTGTTGCGGCATCTACCGACCGCGGTTGTAACCACTCATGTTGCAAATAATACAGATTGTAGTGTTAAGTGAACAATTCACGTTGTATTTAGCCTTAGCGTAGGCCATAAATTCTGGAGTAACGAGTAATTAAGATACCCAAAAAGATAGAGTGAAGGTTACGACATTTTATAACCACAAAACCTAATAAGAATGCGTATTCTAAATATTTCTAAATGTTTATTACTTCCACAGCTTTAGTAAGATATACTAAAATATTATAATTTGTTTGCTTTAGTTGCATTAAAAATCATTATATGGTCATTATTCACTATTATTATCATTATTTATTATTATTATCAATATTTATTATTATTATTGCATTATTACTATATTCTCCATTAGGTATTCAGCTCAAGGGTGAATTTTCAAAAACTCGTTTTTGTGTTTATTTGTATGTGGAATGTTATGAGGTATTTCAAAATTGCTTTGTTCTAGGCTCACTAGATTAAGCTGCGTATTGTCAGCCAGTGCACCATTGTTAAGATTTAATTAAGTACATACGTGACTTTGATATTAACGCCGTTAGATTTGTAAAGGATATATATATTTATTAGTGTCTTTCCACCAGAGATTTGCGAGATAGCTAAGCGATTTGCGCAATAAATTTGTTAGATCTATTTCCCTCAATGCTAAGCTTATTAAGAATAGGATGAAAAAAATAGTCATGTTCGGTGGATTTGATACTTCTACTCGTTCATATTTAAGCACTCTCACACATCTCGTAGTGGAAAGACAACCTAAGAAACGTGAAAACACCGGTGAATATATAATAATATATTGTTTTTGCATTATGTTATATACCTCATTACACATAGATCCTTTATATAATATTGTATAAGAAATAAATTGAATCTCATTAATGAAATGTATGGAAAGCTTATAAATTGGTAGGAAATTTACTAAGGTCAAAATTTAATTGACCCTTTCTATATTAGCGAAGACATAAATAGAATAATGTAATGATTGGATGTTTTTTTATGTTTACAGCAATTTAACGAATTTAATAATAATAGTTTAAGGTTTTTAGCTATTGGATATTTAATTTTTGCAGTTTTGATATTTCTGTGCTTGACATTTTTAAGATTTAATTAAGTGCATACGTGACTTTGATATTAACGCCGTGAAATTTGTAAAGGATATTTATGTTTATGAGTGTCTTTCCACCAGAGATTTGCGAGATAGCTAAGCTTGGATCTATTTCCCCCAATGCTAAGCTTATTAAGTATATGATGAAAAAAGTAGTAATGTATTCCTATAATGACTTATCAAAGAAATATTAATAGTAACTTATATTATTTTTAACAACGACGGCTTTTTGAATAAACTCTAACCTTGTACAATGCTACTGATTTCAGTGTATCTTCGCAGTAAGTGTAAAATAAAAAACAAAAAAAATGTAAATAAAAAGAAAGTAATAGGTATTCATTTATGTTTGTAAATACTAGTAGTAAAAGTGTATTTATGACATCGATGAAAGCTAACACGGATACAAAGACAATGTAAAACGAGTTCCTATTCCTAGGAACCATAATAAACGTAACATCTTGATATTGATAGCTTTATTAATACCCGGATAACGTTTAGCAAACAATTTAGAATTTTACATAATCATGCACTAATTTTCTAAATATTTGTTATTATATTTAAACATCGTTATTTTGTATTCAGTTATAAAATTATTATTTACTCCAAATTGTGTATAGCCATTGAAACTGCGAGTAACAACAGAATACGTTAAATGTCGACGGATTGAATTGACATGCCTTAGGTGATATTTAAGGTTGTGATTATTATTATCTACTGCGTAAACCCGAATGCCATATACTTACATAAAGTTTAGCCACTTGTTTAAATCAGTGCACAGTCCAGTAAATGTGCGCATTTGTTATAATTATTAAAAAAATATGAAATGCATTCGCATAACACACACGCATGTATATTTGCACAGATTTTAAAAAGTAATATCTACTTGTCAAGTGGACAAGTGTTGCTAATTGATATAAATTAGATCTAAAAAAATCTAAGCGGATATATATCTAAGTACATTAGCCACGCGGCAGTATAACAGCACTCCGTTTAACGTAGGCAACACGGAGTCAGGGCTGTTGTTACGGCCACGCCTTCAGGATAGCCACTTTTACTTTAAGCTCTTGTTGTAGAGGGGCGCGCAAATTCGGTGCGTGCGTTTTCGCTCCTGTAGTTCTGAGTGCGGGCGCAAAGCACGCTCGCGCCTCCCCGTGTCGCTCGTGAGTTGTCGTGACTTATCACGTGCGTTTTCGAGTGCGTCCACCCGTCCGCGACACCGACGACAGGTACGCGCCAATTACAGTTATTGTATTACGAATATTTTGATCATTTAATATTATTAACAAGTCGCGCAAATTCTGTGCTTATTGATTATATTATTTAGTCTCCAGAAATGTCGGTACGTGTGTGTTTTATACTAGATATTTACTTGTGAAGTACTGATAACTGAAAACACCATTGTCTCTTTTTTTATTTTAAGGCGCTCCTTGCAGTTATAACATTTTAGTACCTAGGTCCCTACCATATTTCATATAATACACGTGAATTTACTTAAATATGCATTGAGATTAGCGTAAATCACTTCTTTCCATTATTACTATCACTACTACTGTTATATTTTTGTTGGCCTTTGTGCATGTTGTGTTAAATTTGGCAATGATAAATGACTCTATTGTAGGCTTCATTATCTGTACCAATCTCACCGAATTTATCGTAACGACCGTGAATTAATCTATGATCAAGCATTTAGGTAGTTGTATTTCGTTTTTTTGTTACAAGTAGTTACAGCCTAAGTTGATTCAGTGAATGACAAATAGATAAGGAATTTTTTGCTGGATCATTGCATATTTAAGTTACTGGAAGGAAATAAGTACTAACTCACCGAATGTCAACTTATCAGTGCGGCTCTTAAATATCTTAAAGCAACTTCCATATACGAGAATTCATGCCTTAGAATCGTTGACCCATACCGTACTTGAGGATTTGGAAGGACTGGTAACCTTTAGGAGTTTAAACGCCTCATTTCTATAACACAGCATTCCTCGAAGTAAAACCTGTGCATATTACTCGAACACAGAATTTATATTTGTTTCTCACACTAGTTATGTATTTGGGGTCGATAGAATTCAACTACATGTCTAAAATTGAACTGTCTAGGAATGACTTTAAACTACTTTTATACTTTATAAAAATAAATCGCGAATTTAAAAGGTCTGTTTTTTTTTATTAATCTGCGAAAAATCAGAACGGATTTTGAAAGTTTTTTTATGGAAAAGTATAGGCTCTTTTTGTACAAAATATGGAACACAAATTTTATTGAATACCCAAATACAAACTATGCCGATGCTTTCAGCGCTATTTTGATAGGTTCAATGTTAAATACTTGAAAATTGAGTCATTAAATACTGCAAATTTCATTTAACATCACAAAAGTGTCGTCGCATCTTTCACGAAACCTACCTTGGCGCCAAAGTAAATCGCAATCGCAAGGGCAAATGCCTCAATGCAATGATCTGCGAGGCTTATCATATCTTTTTTTAGTTTGAGGCTAACGGCTACATTTTACATGGACGTAGCGGCAAGAGGAAGTTCTTAAAAATAATTTCACAAAATAAAGTTATAATAATTATGTAATAAGTATTACGTATGTAAATATCTGTTGCTATTTTTTATATTTGGCGTTTATTTCCTATTTTTTTACTGACCACAAAAATACAATGGACAAATGGCAGAATTAATTCTTAATAGCATTTTCTTCCAGTCAGTGGAATAATTTAATTTTATTTATTTAATTTAGAAAAAAGTTTTGTTTACAATGTTTAAAGGTTTTATTTTGGTACCTTCTACTTAACATTGCAGTGTATTTAATGGTGTGTTCTAGTTTGAAGGGTGTGAAAAAGGAACACTTATTGAGGCGTCCTATCTTAGTTCTCGAGGGTAGCACCTGTGGCCGACCTCAGGACTCTATCTTTCTGTAACGTCATTTACAGATGTCCAAGGGAATTTACTGCATACAATGGTGAACTGAATTCTCGTTTGCTACTTATTCATCAAAAAAAATCTTATACAATTAGTGTTTACCATAAATGTAAACTCGAGAACCGATGGGATTGGGGTAATAGTTATCGTATAGCATAAACAATAGTCATTGTCTAATAATTCGCTAGTTACGTATTTACTAACACGTAGGGAACAATGCGTTGATGGATAACAAGGGACGGAAGTTGTTCTATAGCAACACATTTGGTATAATTGTATCCGTAGATACTTGGGTATCGTCGTTCTTGGTACAAGAACTTCAATCTTTACTTTTATCATAACAATACATTATGATACAACTAAATTAGATTGGAGTTCGTAGTGTAGCTGATGATAATTGGACACTGCCGCTCATGGACGTCTGCAAACAGCGTCATATGGACCAGGTTCTACCTAAAGCCGACCACAGCGGTGTCACTCCTGGGAACTAAGATGGTCGCCTAAAATGCATGTTAGCCAGCATCAACGTTCAAACGAAATGCAGAAAGGCTTTACAATATACACAAGTGTGGCAGTTATACTTCCTCAGTCAAACTTTACCTACTGGTTCTAGCACCAAAATCATCTAATATTCTTTTCTTAATGTTATTCTTTTGTAATTCGCTTTTTTTCTTTTCTTACTTTTTTCTTGGTCGTTTTTATACGTTGCGCCTCCAGAAATCTTCCCAAATCAGCCCTTAGCAACGAAGCTGATTACTACTACACTTTTTTTCTAAGTTATGACTGTTATATGCTCTGGTTCAATGGTGTGTAATGCGGACGTAATTACACGAGGCATTTGAAATTAAACTTCCAGCTTTATTTAGGAGTCCAATCGTGTTTGGAGTTAATTGCAGGTTCCCATTGAAGACGGTTTCTGTTTATTCCGTTCCATTTATCATCAGGTAATTTGGTGGCTGTATACCTATAAATAAATGGGCCAAGAAAAAAGTTCGGTTCCTCTTTCCAGTTTCCTTTGTCAATAGATCTTTTATTAAAAAAGACAGCTCTACGTAACCGATTTTACTAGTGCTAGGCTAATCTAAGCAATGAGTATTGAGCAAACCTGTAGGTGCATTGGTGATTTGTTTTTGCAGACATAGAGTTATTGATTTTATTGGAAACGTAATGTTTCTGAGTAACAATAATAATAATAATAATAATAATACGTTTAACAATAATAATAATACGTTTTCATTCTTCATCTTTCAAATAGTTCTCTTTTCATACTTCATACTGTGCTTTGCTTTGTACTACGCTTCTATCTTTTATTCTATTAAACGTTGAAATTGTATTCCGTAAAGTCGTGTTTAATTTCCTCTCAAACATACGCGAACTATAACAGACATTTAGTGGAGTGATATAAACATTCTACATAGCTATGGCCGAATTCCGACAACTCGGCGAACCCTAATTTTACTATAATGACGTAACAGAACAGCAAACCAGTTTTATTTGTTTTTGTTTTTCGCTCTGATTGTTTTATGTACTTATACAGATACAAAGGTCACTCAACGACCAAAACCTTGTGGTCGTTGGGTGAGCCTTGTATCTGTATAAGTAAAAAGGATTTCCAAGAACATATGCATCGGAATCTGGATTAACCAATTAAATTAGTTTTGCTTGAGCTTTCCGATGAGTCAATAACAAATTCAGTTCAAATAGGAGTAGAAACAATATCTACTAGTATTTATCGAAGTGTCAAAATGGTCATTCCGATAACAATATAATAAAATGTGCAGCACAAATCAAATTACACATAATAGTCCAATTCAAATAGTTAATGATAATTTTGTCCCGACAAATACTTGTCCATTTTGTTTGGTACATGTGTAAATAATATATAATGAATTTATTTTTAAATAAATGTTTAGATTTCTCGTAAGCATGACTAACGATTGCGATAATGTTTTGAGTGTAAGGATATTTGGAGATTGTTATTAGAATAGTAGTTTTCGTCGTATATTCCATAGAAGTATAAAAAACTTAGCTTACCTGATGACAACTGGTTACAGTCGCCCATGAACATCTGTAACCAATTTCTTATAGAATAGAGTATGTACTTAAAATTCATAATATGCATTCATAAACGCTAAAACGCTTCTATACTCATAGCCCCACATTAGGATTTTCTCCTGTGTCGTAGGTGTCATGGATACACAAAGACGAAAACACAAACACCCAGACGCAGAACTGAAATCTAAACTCATCATTCAGATATCTGTCTGGCCGGGGATCGAACCCGGGACCCACTGGTGTCCGGTATGGTGACCGCTCCGCCACGTGGGTCGTCAAATTGTGGCATTCATTATATAATATAATATGTAAAAATCATAAGTATGCTATTCTTGAGAAGTAAAAATGCTTTAAAAAGGTGAATTTGATCCTTATCACAACCATTAATTGTGAGAATTATGTGTGGTGTAATTTGTTCGTAAAGAATTTCTGAATGCCAGTTATTCAAGAAATTTCATCGTGAGACCATATGCTTTGTTCACATGCTAATCATTGAAGTTTAGGTTCTAACCATGTTTGCAGCACAATTTTTTCTATCCTAACACGAAAAAGTGGACTTTTCTGCATAGAATTGAAATACTGCGAAAAAATCATCATTTTGCATTTGCATGATGCAAAAACCTTTAGTGATTATTAGTTCATTGCAGTACCAATGTTGCAGTTGCGAGTTAGAATGTAATTTAAGTTATTTTAAGGGCTCTTTATGTGAAGTACCTGCATGAAAAAGACGCTTTCTACACTCATAGGCACGAAAAAACAAACAACCAGACAAAGATCAGAACCTGAACTCATTATTCCGATGTCTTTCTGGCCGGGAATCGAGAACTTAATCTATTATATTTAAACGAGAAATTATATTACACACACACACACTCACACATGTGTGTGTGTGTGTGTATTTGTGTGTGAGTGTGTGTACGTGTGTGTGTATGTGTAATCAGGATCTCGAAAATGGCTCCAACGATTTTCATCAAAGGTACGGATCAGGAGTTTTTGGTCTGAGAAAAGCTCGGTTCCCAAGATATAGGCATTTGATAAAAAGTAAAAAAAAACTCATCCTACTCGATATTAGATGGAGCTTTCTGAAGCTTTCTGTTAGAAATTAATTCTTTTATAAACACTGCTATTTTGTCTTTCAGCGATGCTATTATTTCTTTGGGATTTTTCTAGGTTATTTTCTGAAGCTTTTCATTGACGAATGTGTTCATATTTGATAGTAACTCGCCGTCCGTGTCAATTACTGTTTTTCTACTCATCAATAGATGGCGTCAATCCTCGTTCTTATAGATAAGTTCATAATAAATATAACACGTTCTACCAAAAACAAAAATCGAGCGAAGCTCGGTCAACCAGATACTATTACATGTACCTGCATACTAAGAAGTTTTTATATTATTCATAAAGTTTTAAATTGAGTCTATATTCATTTGAAAACTCACAGAAGCATTTGACTTTGTTATGTTATTCTATCCACTATTGGAACCTTAGGACGGTTTCTCAATAAGGAGGGAGTAGGTTACTCAATCGTTCTAATTGCCAACAGTCTGAGACCACTATTTTCATTGAGTTTAACAATGTAAAGTAAATATTTTTTCTATCTATATTGTCGTCAGTTTCGCGAAGTCATGTTAATGGAAATACCTACAGCACGAGTATCATCATTATGATTGATAATTATGTAAATAGATGCTTGAAGGCACTATATCATGTTATTCTAATAAGCTCTGTTATGAAAATAATAAGCACACACGGGTTATTTGTGTAGAAAAATATAAATGTAAGAGTACTGTTTAAAGTATAATTAACCGAATATGCTTTATTGTACATTTATAAAAATAATAAACAAGGTAGTCAATTGTTTTATTACCGAAATATTTTTTTTTACCCTACTGTGTATGAGGGTAATGTTTATCGCGTATGTATGTATGTCCATTTCTTTGGCACGCATTAGAGCCCAAACGGCTTGACGGATTGTGACATATGACATTTCATTAGAATTGTCTCAGTTTTCAGAGTAACATAGGCTATATAGTTTTGAAATATGGCGCTCGTGAATAGAAAAACGGAGGGGTAGGGATGTTTTTTTTTTATTTATAAGAATATGGTTATCAAATGAAAGCCGTAAAATGAAGCATTAAAAATATCAATTTATATAACGCTTTTATGTTACTATGTGGACGCAAACTCCTAAAAGCGTAAAAACAATAAAATATTATAAAAACCAAATACCCGACGGAAAATTTCAGTTTTACACAAATAACCCTATGTTTTTATTTTTCATAATAATCGCTTGTTTTAGGTAGAACTAAAATGTATATATGAGATATACGGTGTGAGATGTAGGGTAGTTGCATGTGAATGTAGCTAGTTGTAAATATCAATGTCAGACAGCAATCCTATTTATTATACTTTTACAAAATATGCAATGAACTGACAACGAGATCAGACCACTGGGTCACATCTATTAAATGAGGTGTTTATGATGTAATTGTTACAATCCTGTCTAATAAAATAGTGGGTATAGTAATATGAACTACTTAGTTATTAATATATTTACTTAAACAGCCTTGGTAATGCATGTTTTAAACTATTTTACTATATTTTATTACATAATGTGATGAATGCAGTGATAGCCGAATGGTTGAAACTCGGCCTCTCAATCGAGGGTACAGAGGTTCGAATCCCAGGCAGGCACCACTGATTTTTCTATAATTATGTGCGTATTAGAAGTTGATTATCACTGCTTTACGGTGAAGGAAAACATTGTGAGGAAACCTACACACCGGAGAGTTCTTTAAAAAAGGTCTCAAGGGTGTGTGAAGTC
>DWTU01003141.1:0-10705 GCA_018251515.1 Cecropterus confusis
CCCTGTCGAATAGACTGTGAATGTCCGGCGACTGTTAAGGCCGTTGTTAACACTTTAACGCTGATTATAATTTGTTGAACCGACCTAATGTATACTAGCACTCAGTGCTTTTGATGCTGTCATTAATGTCACCTGTCATTGCAATCTCAACTTGTCATAATTTTATACCTATTTCATTTGTCTCGTGATCTTTATTTGGATTATTTGTGCCGTACATTTCTGGGTATGTTTTAATTTATATGTTAGTACTAACTTGTATGTGATTAATTTTCAAATACTCCTGTAATGTATTGTAAAAATTGTTTATAACTTTTTGTATTTTACAAGTATTTTACGTATTATTTGCAAAACCTTTGACTTAATTATTTTGTATAGTTCTATGTGTTTGTGAATTATCGGTAACGATTAATTTACCTCAACTGGCTCATAGGAACCAACATAATATTATATAATCTGGAATCTATGTTACAGATTTCTATATATGTTATAATTTGATTTTTTAAATAATGCCGTTCGCCCATTGTCTTACGCTTATCCAAGTCCGTGAAACCATAATATTATATCTTTATTTCAGATGATTAGGACGTAATTTATATGGACGTATAGTAATGCCTGAACAAATGACAGTAAGTACCCAAATTGTAATATTTAAAATTTATTCATTAACATTTTTGTAGGACCTTTTTAAGATTGTACCCAAAGATGATTTTGGTGACAACCCATGGTAGCCAGTGACAAGTTTGGTGTCATATCTCCTGGCTCATATTATAGCCTAGCTTATAAAAAATTGCTGTAAATATTTGAAGCATGAGGTGAATGCCTTGGAGGTAGGTCAACTTTTTTTGATGGGTCAATTTGAGTTAACTTAAATACATAGAAACGAAATGAAAGAGAGAGAGCAAAATTGTTGCAATAGATGCTACAGCTGAATATCATTCTGAAATATTCCATTTTGTGAAGAGGCTAGGCTGTTATTAAAATGTTGGCTGATAGTGTCTGACCAAAGCTTCAACTTCGGCTACCTTCTTCCAAAAAAGCATATTCGAAATCACCTATGGTTTCGGCCAAAATGGGCCAAATTTTTTGCCTACGTCAAAGGTTTTTTGTAAGAGCCAAAATGATGAAGATGTTGATGGATAAAGGTAAATGCATATTCCTTTGTGGGTTTGTGTCGTCAGTTGTGTTTGAAATTCATGTTATTTCAAATGTTCTCATCTGTGCCAACTAATAAAGTAATTGTTATCAGTTCTAGAATTCATTTATGTTTTCATTCAGAATTCATTTATGTGTTTAGAAAGATTAATGTTGATTGTATAATTCGTTTACATACAATCAACATAAATTTAATAATTAATGTTGATTGTATAATTCGTTTACATAATTAATGTTGATTGTATAATTCGTTTACATACAATCAACATAAATCTTTATATATAAAAGTATATTTTTCAAATCATATAAACTTTCACTTGTAGCCAACTAAGTTTCATTAGGTTTTTGAACCTTCGCTTTGGTCGAAGGTTGTGATGATAGCCGAATAATCGGCTTTGGCATTGGTCAAAAATCGACCTTCAGTCGGACACTGATGGCTAATTAACCTAGTAAGGTTGCAACATATATATTATACTCATTTAATTATTATGACTTAATGATTTGGGACAGCAAAATTGTATTAATTGTATTTTGAAGCTGAACTGTTTGTGGTACAACTCGAGAGGTACTACCGCTATATCTGTCTGCCTAATAACAGCCATGTTAAGCACTATTGTCTTCTCGTCTGAAGGGTGTGATAAGGGAGATCATTTTTACCATATTAAATATATCATTAATTTAGCAATACTATGTTTGTCATTTTTACTCAACATGTAACTTTAACATTATATCAAATTATCGAGCCCCACCTTTATTGCCCTAAGGCTTCCAGACGTCTAAATCCAGCCCTGACCATGTGTATATAAGTGTTGGAATATGTAGTACATTCCAACACCTTATAATAATGCACACACCAGCCAAAATGTGGACTAATAAAAACGAAATGGTCACTTTCTCGATAGTAATCTCTCCTACGCCTCTGTGTGCGTCAGCATTATTGCGTGCTGCTAAAGGGCGTAATTAATGAAAACTTAAAATTAGTCACCAAAATCGTTATAATTTTACTTTTATAATTTTACTACACTTTACGATTTAACTTGTTACAATTTCTGTATCTTTCGTTTTTCAAATTAGGCGATAACGGTCTAAAATAAGGGGAATAGAAGAAGTTTTGGGGGCGATTACAATATTTTAAAGTAAAACCAAAACCAATTACAAAAATTAATTTCGCAAGTCAAAAAAAAAAATCGAAATCGGCCCACAGCTGGCGGAGTAATCGGTGTACATACATAAGCATTGGCTGATTTTCGTGTTATATATATAATTATTGTTATAATTTGTTTATTTTCCCTACACATTTCCAAACGCCACTGCCGTTTTTTATTGGTCTTTTTGATCATTTTGAAGGCGCTAGAAAAAAATTGGTTCTATAAATGCGTGGTAGACGAAACGAGTTTGAGAAACTCCGAACCACCAATCTACGTAACGAATTTAATAGACTTTTACTGAATAGTAGCAATGCTTTAATAAGTGCGTGCCTGCAAAATACACACACGAACTACGTTGTTTATAAGTCTGAAATTTTTAGCCTCAAAGTATCATAATAATCATGATGATGTGGCACATTGAAACATCGTATATAATAACGATTATTCATAGTATGATAATTCTGAATATTATTAAATTATTTAACTATGCAATAATAAATAATTGTTAAGAACACTTCCAATTATGCAAAAATTGATATAAGTACACCCTCCAAACTGTAGTATCGAGGTGTATTTGTTACGCTATGAAACGTAAAGCAACTAAAGATTATATGAATGATACTAATGCAAGAGGCTGAGCGAAGAATGTGGCAGTACGAGGTGGCCTTATATGCTGCCTTGTAATACATAACATTGTTTGCCTGTACCACAGGTAAAAAGAACTTACTACCCCTTTTACGATGTTACGTCCACTGATTTGATTTCTTTATATTTCTTCTTTTGGTCCTTTTGAGTAGCAGTTCATGAGTCAGTACACATTTAACGGCAATCATTTGTAAAGGATTGTTTATAAACACGTATCAACGTACTCCTACTATGCTATTACAAGTGTTATTTATGTTTATTTAAATGGAACGTAAATAAACATCATCCAGTTCATACGCCCGCTACTGGGTTCGTTAGTACGTCGTACGTTCATGCTTAATTTACGTACGTAATATTGTGTTAATTCTCTACTAATCCTCATTGGAGCTGCTTAGAGAAGTATTCCTCAGGCTTACTAGGCCTCAGTAGGCCTAGCATTTACTTAGCATTGGGATATTAATTAGGATTGGAGCTAGGACATTGACCTTAAATTTTCCAATTCAATAATTATTATTAGAAAGTTGGAGTAATTATTATTATTTTAAATGATCCGAAAGAGAAATATAGTTATCATTCAAGCCAGTCCAAATTATTCGACATTAAAAGCAAAGAAATGGTTATGAAATAGGAAAGATATTGCCAAATCAAATAATAGTATGCGTAAATTTCACTGACGTAATTCCAAAACTTACCTATTTATATCCTGATGGTGCTCTAGTTTAGTCTTCGATCATATTACGGTGTCTGCATTGTTCCATATAAATTTACAGCCAAATCTATCTATCTATCAGCCTTTGAAAGTCCAGTGCTGAACATAGGCCTCCCCTAATCGGTGCCACTCCGACCGTCCTGAGCCATCTGAATCCAGCGTTACCCGCCGTCTTTTTAAGTTATCAGTTCACCTGGTCGAGGGGCGGCCTACACTCCTTTTGCCCAGCCAAAAAGACAACCAAATTGATCTAAATCCCATACTGGTCGTACCATTTCATCTACTTCGGGTACTTTACTGGGGCTGCAGAACAGCGTTGAGGCTAGTATGCAGTGTGTCGCGTAGGAAAGCTATAAAAATAATGCTGTTTTTGTGATGGTTAATTTACGCTGTATAAGAAAACAAATGAAAAGAAACCGATTATATAAAAAATAAACATGTACCAAAATTATTTATAGTTTATAATGTACTATAATTATTTAGTGCACGCAAATTAATGCTGTATAAACAGTTCATTGTGAATCAACTCTTACATCGGGTATTGTCAATTAGCTCCGGCCAATGGAAATTTGTGCCGAGTATCTTTTAACTACATGATGTACACAGCTCAATTAGCACAACATGATGCATTAGTTCGAAGCGACTTGTTGAAGTAGGTACTTCAAGGCAAATCACGAATCTACCTTCGCTCAGCAAGGAGAAGTCACGATAACGCTAATACTTTTAATCTTTGTGATAAGGTTTTACTTTTAACCTGCCTATTATCGTTATTTTTTTGTTTTCACATTTGATCGTGTCGTACGTACGAGAACAGTGAATTTAGAATTGTGTTGTGATACAGATTGATTATGCAATAATTAGAAGTAGGTATTACGTCACATTGATTACATTTTTTAAATAGATTCGTCGTTATCTATTGATATCCGATGATTTACTGCCAGTATCATCTATGTTGTTCTTATCTTTTCTATTAACGTCACGCAACAAATATACCGATACATTTGTTTACAAAATAAACGATTGCTTTTCAGATGGGCCTTCAACTGAAATGGGGTATAGCGGGGGTCGGCATGATCAGCCACGATTTCCTGACAGCGCTGGCGACCCTGCCGGCTGAACAGCACAAGGTCGTGGCGATCGCCGGCAAAGACCTAGAGCGTGTCCACAGATTGGCCACGCTCCACAATGTCGGCACAGCTTACGAAGGCTACGAATCACTCGCGCACGACACTTCAATAGGTAATCAAATAAATTCATATCATATCCGACAATCGCGACATTCCGAAACATAAACACATGCAATATGCTTCTGCATGGCTCGCCAGATTTTCCTTCACATTCACGCTGTGATATTCGCTGTAATTACGTACTAATCGCATGCTTCTCTTATATTTTATTTACTTCATACTAGACATATTATTTTTTCTTTACAGACATTGTTTTCGTCAGTGTCCTTAATTTACAACACTATGACATAACTAAATCAATGTTAGAGAACGGCAAACACGTATTATGTGAAAAGCCGATGGGAATGACCTACAAACAGACTAAATCCTTAGTCGATTTGGCGCGCGAAAAGAAACTCTTCCTCCTTGAGGGGATGTGGTCGAGGTTCTTTCCTGCTTACGACGCTTTGGATAAGCACATTGCCGCGGGTGGGCTCGGAGACATCTATCACATTAACATTCAATTCGGGGTCGAAATTAACGACATAGAGAGAAATCTGTAAGATATTTATTCACTCATATATTATTTATTCTTTTAAGTTCCGTCATATTTGATTGCCCTTGGTGTTCAGTTACTTAGTTTCATTTCCTACATCAATAAATGTAAGTTATACGTAGAGTCATACAAGTATGTAATGTCAGTTCAAAATCAGTACTAAGACATTTATCTTATTTACGATTCTTTGAATCTGAAATTTGGTACTTAAGTTCGACTGTGATGGACCACCGCCACGCCTATACGTTCGTATAAAATCAGAATTCGCGCTTTCGTATGCTCTTTTGAAAGGTATTGAAGTTATTGTCAATCAATTTGGTCCAGAATTAACACTGCATTTGTGACCGGTTCGACTGGACTTCTGTTTACTAATTTGTGTTTAAAATTAGCTACATATTTCCCGCTCGTCACGCATTGACCAATTAATTGTAGGATGAAGGACATGGGCGGCGGGGCGGTACTCGATCTGGGCGTCTACATGTTGCAGCTCATACAGTTCGTGTATAAAGAGCCGCCCACCGACTTGATGTGTACGGGCCACTGGACGAAAACGGGCGTCGATGAGTCCATATCCTGTGCGCTCAAATACAAGGAGGGCAGGACTGCCAGTCTGTCAGCGCACACTCGCGCCACCATGACCAATAAGGCGGAGATAACGGGCACTAAAGGAACTATTACTGTAAGTTGATATTACAATCAATCAAACGATCATTTATTTGTTGAATAAGGTAAATTTACAAGATGATCAATAATATGGTGTATGAGTCCGCTTACTCTACCCGTCACGGGTGTACAAAATAGTCATGAATGATCATGAATGTCAACAGTCCGTATTTAAGTGAGAATTGTCAAATTATATGTCACAGGATAATAAATTAGAATTACATTACATATTACAATAAATTAGAATTACAACGCATATCAAAGAAAATAATGTTACTATATCAGACCTTATCAATGTCATTTATAAATTCCTTTATACTATAGTAGCACTTATTTATTAAGTGGGTTCGTAACTTTGCTTTAAATAATACTGGATCATCAATAACTCTTATGGATTTCGGGATTTTATTGTATGAGATTGGTTCCATTCCAACAAAAGTTCGTCTAAATAATCTCGTTTTTGCAGGTATTGCTCTTAGGGAGAATTGGAATATGTCCATGTTAGTTTTTATAAATATTGCTCATTCACATATATATAAGAGAAGGTAATGTCATGATATTTAGCTTTTTGAAGTACATGCTAATGTGAAAAAGGGCTACCTCTACCTAAAGTCTACCTTTCTGTACTGGCTATGCTGATAATTTATCTCCAGTTTATTGAAATATCAACTAAGCAATAAAATTTAGTTAAAATTTGAGTATCGCAGTCGAGGTTGTGAGTCTCAGTGTAAGGTTTGACTTTCGTGCTCCTGAAACTTATGAAATTCATTTACTTTCTAAGATGTTTTGAGGTGTGACATATTAGAAGATGGTGGAACTTCGTCTTCGACTGCGTTTCCACCACCGTCAAACATGATTCGGACTTTTAACAATGTTGGGAAGTTGATTAGAACTTCGGTTGGACTCGACGTTTTTGTATTGCTGAAAGAACCTTTTGTAACTGATGATTATTCTTTTTAATTTTGAATATTTTTTTTTTTTTTTGTGTTTAATTTTAAGATGTATATAATAATTGTATATATAAGTAGTAGTCATTTTTTTGTTTCGAATATTGAATAGTTTTATAAAAGGTTACCCATATTTCAGATTTCTAGACGTTAGCAGACAATTTATTTTAGTCTGTTGAAAAAACTTCTTGTGAATTTTATAACGTATTTTACTGAATTTATAGCCTTGATAGATAATGTTGAGATGACATTGTTTTAAATAACACACAAGGAAAATATGTATGACATATTGGACGGAACCTGATAATAAGCTATCTAAACTGTGTAGAATTTCTGGAATGTTGCTATTTATTCTAATATGTCCTTTATTTTAATAAAAATACATATTTCGTTTAGTCCATACTGGACTTACTGATTCACCCCTAAGTAATATTATATTGAATGCCGGTTTGTAATTTAAATAAATTCATATCAGAAATTTACAAAAGCTGAATCGATGTGTGATGACTTATATTCCTCGTCTATTTACTTTCTATTAGATAGATTAACAGTAACAATATAGGTTTTTTTTACTTCAAAAATAAGTGAATGTCAGCGTTTCGTAAAATTGCCTTCATTAATGACCTTATACATTTACGTCCAAAAAATAGATATGAACGCTATTCATTTATTTTTAAAACATTAATTTCAGTTGGACTACTTCTGGTGTCCCACTGCGCTACACATATCGGCAGCCAACAGCACTGAGTGGACACTTCCTAAGGGGAAATACAAGTTCCACTTCCACAACAGCGCAGGACTCAGTTACCAAATACAGGAGTGCTGGGACTGTATAAATAAAGGTATCGGTTATTTCTTTTAAGTGCATACATACTAGATTCGTCGTCAAACTCATCAACCGGTTATTGTTTTAGGGTCATGGGTATATTCTCACGATAAGTAGGGTTTAGGATGGCCAAGGTAATATTTTAAGACTACACACCTTAGAGAACTATTTTTTATGACACTCAATCCATTTTCTTACGATGTTTTGTTTCGCCATGATTTAGCAAGAGATTATACCTAATACGCAAATAAATTTAAATGAGATGCTCGCTTCAAATTTAAACACCTGACTCCCAATTTGGAATAGCGAATTTTAAAGTAATTGACCATTATATTGCATGTAGGCATATAATCACCACTAGTCCTCGAGGACCGATGATCAGAAAACAGGGTAAACGTTTTCTTTTTTAAAAGAGAGCACTAAAATACTTAGTTGTGACACCCTCAATTAAAGGGGACCTCGAAGTAATTAAAGTATAGAGCGCTCTATTTCGGCTACTATTAATAGGCACGTGACAAAACTCCATCACTGCTCGCGATATAGTGCGAATAATTATAACTCAAGTTTAAATAAAATGAGTTTACTAGTTTAATTACTCACTTTTGGTATTTAATATCGTATTGCGTGTGAAAACCAATAGTGAATTAAGTTACTTTTTAACAGCTACGGCACATCTGCGTATATAAGTCTTTGATAATTATTACTTTGAACGAGGAGGCCTGTAGCAGCGATCTTCAAAAGTCTCAGTGGACTTCAACAGACAGATAGATAGTTCCTATAGCGGAACTATCTGTTTGCATCTTGGATAAGAGTTTAGTATTACTGGTAGTAAACTGTTAGTGACTAGATTTTTTCTTATATACCAACTATGCTGTTTTGCGAAACTGTGTGGTAAGGAAGGATGAAGTGTTCCCTTCTACGGTGGCGTATCAGTTTTGTCCCGAATTTCAGTATATTATAATCTTGTGTGAAATTTATCGTAGGACTTTATTGTTTTTTTGCAGATATTCGTTGCTATGATACTTAGCTATGTTCGAAATTCGATAATTGCCCCCTACTGTATAACACCATAATGTTATTTTCCGATATGGTTTGTCTTTTCCAGTACGAATTCGTTGAATCCCCTGTTAGCAAAGTTGCTGTTTTTAAAATCTAAGTATTCAGTTTTAGAGTTCATTAAAATCGACACCTTTCTGCATTTTTCCCTACTCCATATCATTTTGGATTTGGCCACCCACTCTCAGATGAAAAAGATCCTGTAATAATATTCTGCTGCTTACTATAGAAGCAAGAAGTGTACCATTGATATTATGTGACGTGAGTGTACGGAAGAATCACATAAATATTTTTATCTTTCACAGGTTTGCTAGAAAGTCCGAAGATGACTTTAGACGAGAGCGTGCTGATGGCTAAACTGGTAGACACCATGCGAGCTCAGCTCGGAGTACTTGAAGCGCCCCTTTAACTTCGTCATGTGGGTTTTTAACCGTAATGGACCATTTGAAACAATCAAACCACCAAGTATTTGGCATCAAGTATAATTTAAAGTATTTGCGGTTCCAGGGGTGAGCTAAGAGCTTAAGTTCTCCGCACTCAGAAGTCTAAAATCATGTTCAATTTTATCTACCACGTTCGAGAATGCAGAAAAATTTCTGAAAAAGGATGACTTAAGCCCCCTAAAATGAAAAATGTATTAAATTTCACTTTTTATATTTTAGAGGATTTAAACATTTTAGAAATCATGCTTACAGGCTTTCTTTTACGAATACTTGGAGACATGTTTTCTCGCCATTAAATATTTGAAAGCCTCTATCTCAAGCTGCACTGAAATGATAATTTTGGATCCGCGAGTAATTAAAGTATGTACTTAAAGGAGAACATTGTTTACGAGTAAGAGTATACCATTGGAAACTTCGCAAACTTTCAAAAGCGCCGTCAAACGACGGATTGAGAAACACTGCTTTATAAACACAAATTGCACGATGCCAGTAATATTTATAGATATATATAATAGGTTTAAGATATGTAGGAAAAATCAAATATACAACGATTTCAACTTATTCTTGATTGTTTGTAAAAGCACTTTCTTTGCACAAATTATTGCGCAATTATTGAAGATTTTAAAGTAATTTACGTGAGTAATGAGTGCCTACAAATGAGAAGTGTAAAAACGCATTCCACCATTTTTCACCACACGAGAGCGTAAATTATTATTGACTTCAAGAAGTGAAATGTATATGTTTAGAACATTTGTACTTATTTTTGTAAATTATTAATAGATAGATGCCCTATAAAATTATATACGTGAGTAAAATGCTTATATCCCAGTGTCTGTGTCGGCTGTCAAGTACATATATCTACCGGACTGGTTATTTTAGTTTTGTATACCTACCTGTATTTAAAACTGAATTCATTTATTTTTCATACAAATTTCTACACATTCAAGGCACATCTTTATTAGTTTTTAATGGCTTTGTATTGAATAAAGCCCAACGTTCATTAATACATTTGTGTGTACGTATGTTATCAAATCTTGGAAGAAAGATTTAAACCTCTTTCCAGAGATCGATTGAGCTGAAATTTTCATCCACGTTTGGTTTTGATGACAGTCATTGATAAGCATATTGGAATCATACTAAATCAAATATGACGGAGTAAAGATGGTGAAGCTATTTTTTTACACCTTCGTGATATTGGTTCAAACATTCTAAGAATATGAAAAACAAAATTAAAAGCTTGTTTTAAACAATATTTTAAAAATAATTTTATTATAATTATATTTTAAAGAATGTTAGTGAATATTTATAGTAATAATAGTAGTTTATTTACGACTAGCAAGTGTCCAGTGTTAGCAAAATTATTAAGGAAAAATATTTAATCCTGTTATTTATGC
>DWTU01003142.1:0-10705 GCA_018251515.1 Cecropterus confusis
TGTTGAGAAAACTCCGATAGCGTGATTCAGAATACGGTGGCGCCATCTGTTGATGAGTAGCGGGAGGTCGCCACACAGCAATACATCTGCGACCAACCTTTCTCTTAATCTAATGGAGGGCTGGATAACGATAACTATAGACAACGACAAAGACCATACCTACTTACCATCAGTCGGACTGTATGCTGGTTTGCTACTTAAATAATTTGGTGGCGGTAATAATTGTATTTCATTAATCACATAAATATAAGTACCTGGTTGAACGAGCTTCGCGTAGTTTAAGGTTTTTGGTAGAACGTGTTTTTTGAAACGTGTGACTCATCCGATAACAAACGACGACTGACGCCATTTATTGATGAGTAGAAAATGTATAATTTTACCACTATAATATTACTAGCAAATATGAACATGTCCGTCAATGAAAAGTTTCAGAAAATAACCTAAAAAAAAGATCCCAAAGAAATAACAGGATCAATGAAAGACAAAATATAAGAACAGTATTTATGAAAGGCTTAATTTATAGCATCAAGTAGCTCCATCTAGTATCGAGTAGAAACAGTTTATTACTTTTTTAACCAGCGTTGCCCTCATCGGTCATAGATGGCGCTGATATACCGCGGTTTTTCAAAATGATAAATCGATTTCTTGAGCCGAAAAACCCCTAATCTGTAACATTTATGAAAATAGTTGGAGTCGTTTCCGAGATCCTGACTACGTGTATATATATACATACATACATACATACATACATATATATTACCGGTAAGTTTATTATTTAATTACAAAATGTCAATATCATACGAGTACCTATACTAGTACCTTTTTCAATAATCTTTTCGAAAATATTTAAGCAGCATTTAAAACTCGGACACATAAATGAGATGTTATGTATGTTATGTTTTGAATTCATTTTTTCATTGCAATTTCCACGTGTACTTCAGATAAATGAATTTCCTTCAATTTAATAAGTTTAAATAATACTAAAACTACAATTTAATTCATTAATATACTTCTACTCTTACTCTATAATCGTACAATAATATTGGATTCCAAATATTGTACTTAGCGCGAAATTTCAAGGAACTTCAAACAAATTTTCAGCACTTTAACGATCCTTACATACTGTGCGGACTACATAACTCAAATAAGTTTTATCAAACTTCCCTTAGCAGTATTGAACTACAGTTGAACTGCTCATTAATTATCACTAGCTAGTCCCGCGGCGCGGCCTTCGTACCCTACCATAAATTCCAACAACTTGGCTAAACAAGGCAAGTCCAAATAAGTAAGGCCGTGACAATGTTACCCCAGTGGCGTATTCGTTTTGTGACATGATACGTAGGTATGTGTGTAAATAATATGTAATATTAAATTTAAAAGTAAACAAACAACCGGCGGAACGGTCATCATACCGGTCTGAAACACTGATGGCCGGGGATCAAAACCGGAACCCACTGTTCCGGTTTTGATCCCCGGCCAAATAGACATCTGAATGATGCGTTTAGATTCTGTTCTGAGTCTGTTTGTCTATTCGTTTTTGTGTGTCCATGACACCCACGACACATGAGAAAATCCTAGTGCGGGGCTATGAGTGTAGCGTTTATTTATTATTTGTTTACACAGTCGACAGCGACTATTTGAACATGGTACATACCACTGTGGTAATTATGACCGACATAATTTTATTGTGTCTTTAGTTGCTATTAGCTTTGCTCCGTGGTTTCATCTGCGACAAAAAATGATAGATTTTACATTTTTCAGTAGTAGTATCTTTTAATGGAGTTGAAATATAGACTAAATATTACCTCAAGGTTTTGGACTATAAAAACTTTTTAAATTCTTTAAACTAAATTCAGTTTGTTCATTTAGACAAAACTTCTAAAAATTGTAGAAATTTGTAATATTATATTTAATCTCAGTCGTCAAAATCATTTGAAACTATTATAAACTATTTTTTTATGTATGGATGTCGATGCTGTATTTTTGTTTAAAGAATGTAGTGAATTTCTTTGAAAAATAAAACATACACAAAAAATATTTTACACGACACAATATTTATTATTTTTTCATGCACTAATTCAACATTTTCTTGCATAGATAAAATGCAAACAATATAGAATCAATAATATGAAATAAAATCTATATGTCTACTTAATAATTTCGATATCAATAATTCAGTTGGATTTCGTAGGTGTCTTCCGAATTATATGAGTATGACTGTTATATTAAAGCTCTCCAATCAAAAATATTTACGCTTAAGGTAAATTGTAACATTTGATACGCTGTAAATTTGTTTCGCGGCATTCGGGCTCAATCGCTAGACATGGAACTTTACGATATTAGTTAAAAACGGTTTCGTAGCCGATATTTAGTTGGTTCGGAAAACTGTTTTTTATATCGATATACGAAGCACTACTTATTATATATATAGGTAGGTTCGACTATAAAGATCGACAAACGAACTCGTTTTGACACATTTAATTTTATTCGTTCCGTCTCTTTCTAACCTTGGCGAATGTTGAAAGTCGAACAGAGACGTAATGAATATAAGAGAAAGATTTTATTTCGCCTTATGCAATTTTGTTTCGAATATTTGTCTATTCGACGTTTATTTTATCGGTTAACCATATCCAACGTATTGATATGGTGTGATACGTGAACGAAAGCGGTTTTATATGTGCTGTATCGGAGCCATGTTTATCAAACACTATTCACGTACATAAACTCGTTTCGTTAAGGCGATCTACATCGGCGCAGCTTCGTTTAAAGTTTTAATCGCTTTCGAGCCGTGATAAACAAATTTTAATTAAGTTTTAATATCACCGCGTAATTGCTGAGGCGAACGACTATCAGAATATCTTTGTTTATGAATATTTAATTTCATCGTACTCGGTTCGACTCGGATTAGGCGAAATTACCTTTTATCAGAATCAAAGGTGAATTGGAGCCATAAGTCAGAGAAGTTTATAAATAGGGTTGCTATTCTTGACGTTAATCACAAGCGTTTATTACTTTTGGGTTATATCCATGTCTACTAATTCTCTTGAATGCTTTAAAATAAATGGACTTACCATTCGTCGTGTCCTCATCCGACAGCCGATACATGCCGATTTGTTGCTTCAATATTTATAAAAAAATATCCTTACACATATTGACTTTACATTAATCATATGCTGTGATTAGCGAATAGATAACCCACTGTGAAACATTCTCAAATTCATTCATCGCAAGATCGTAACAAACGCATATAGTTTGTTTAGGTACTTCGAGCAAAGGATTCAAAATGAAAAATGTTGTCATAAAGGACTTATTCTGTCCGCTATATTTACGAGTAAAAAGTCCATTAGTACATTTATGTTCATCGATTTTTAGGGTTCCGTAACCAAATGATACAAACGGGACCCTATTACTATGACTCCGTTCTGTCTGTTCGTCTGTCCGTCACCAGGCTGTATCGTATGAAGCGTGTTACCTAGACAGTTGAATTTTTTACAGATGAAGTATTTCTGTTGCCGTATATTTGTTGTTATAGCAACAAATAATAATAACAGAACAAAGTGAACAAGCAAGAGGGGCTTCCATACAACAAACGTGATTTTGTTGGTCTATAACGTGAACAGGTACATGTTTGAAATATTTATAGAATATGTACTTACATATTAACTTTAAAAATATATAGTTAAGTTAAAATAAAATAAATATTTAAGGGACACTCCCATACAACAAATGTGATTTTTACGCGACTGCGTCAGAAGGAGGGTAATGTTTTTCGAGCGTATGTACGTCCATTTCTTTGGCACGCGCTACAGCCCAAGCCGCTTGACGGATTGTGACGTATGACGTATCATTAGAATCGTCTCAGTTTGGAGAGTGACATAGGTACTATAAGTTAAAAAAATGGCGCTTGAAAAGGGGGAAGTAAGGACGACTTTATAACTATTACGACAATATGGGTGTTAAATGAGAGCTAGTGAATGGACTAATTTAAAAATATATATTATAATAGTATTACTTGACTTTTTAGACAAGTTTTGTCTAAAAAGCATATAAATGTTAAATTATATATATGTATATCATTCTAAACAAAAATTCTGTATTAAGCAGTCGTTGCTCCTTCCGTACTATAAAAAAAGCATTTATATGTCCACTCACCAAAACTGTTTTGCAAACCTAAAGTCAGACCAACATGTCTAAGAGGCGGCCTGTCAAAATAAATACATCGTATCGTACATTTGTACAATAGAATGACATTGCGTCCACTTGTACGAGACAATTACGACGGATCAGTCGACGGCGAGTAATGAGCGCCCGCTACTGTGATTCATGTGATGTGATCGTATGGAACTTGCTAGGTATTTACCAATAATAATTTTGTACTAGCTGAAGTACCCTTGCTTCGCTACGTGACAAAAAATGTAGGTTTTCCTCGCTTAACGTTGGAAATACATGAAAAGTGATAAGGTCATTCCGGATAGAAAATTGAATGTTGAACTAGGATATGCCATCAAAAATTTGCTATTTATTTTTTATTTTAGCGTTCGCTTTTTATTTCAAATGATAATATGAAAGTATGACAGCGAAAGGTGTGGTGACGTCATCAAAATAGTCGCTATATTTAATTAGCGAAAAATATCGAAATCAAAAGTAGCCTATAAACTGACTAGTCAAATAAGCTACATCCATACAAAATTTCATGTAAATTGAACCAGTGGATCTTGCGTGATATAGTAACACACAGAGTGTGTCTACACACCATCTCATTAGTATATATTAGTAGGTATAGAGTATAGACGATATAATAAATGGCAATAACTGATGTAATTGATGCAAAAATAATTTTCAATATGTCTGTGTTGAAGATAATTTGAAATATTGATAATTTGATTGTGTTGGTATCTATGTTTTTTTTTACTTTACTACTAACATTTTTATGTACAGTGTATGTATCAAGCAGTGATAGGCTTTTGGTTAAAATTTAATCTTCAATAAGAGGTTCGAGGTTCAAATTCCAGGCACGCAGACTTCTCACTTTTGCTTGTATTATACTATATCAATTGTAACTTTCGCTGGCTATAATAAAATACCGTGTTTTTTCGGTAGAAATTGAAGTGAAAAGTGTACTAATTCCCGGTTGGCCTACGCGGAGTACTTACCTGTTATGGCGTAAGTCTCCTTCATTCTGAGAGGTGTCCCGCGTGACAGCAGTGGAACAATAATAATTACACGAGATGTGTATCTATTCGGTTGTTCACGTATCCATGGATCTATTGGTGGTCCAAGACACCGACTGTACCACAGCGCATCTTAAAAACACATCCAAATAGGTGCTCTGTTTTAGTTATAAAAATAAAGCAATTAGGTGTCAAATGAAAGGAATGCTTTCTTAACGAGCAGCGCGGTAGGTGAGTCAGCGGGTTCCCACGTGCGGCAATTGGTGGAATTGTCCGCCGCCGCGGCCAACCGCCGCTAATTGTCCGCTACCTACCCACATCGGTTGCTGTGGAGTCGAATTTGGCAGCTAGTGATCATGTAGATTTTTATATTGATTTGACGACCTGAGTAGCGGAGCGGTCACCATGCCGGTCTGACGCGCAGCGTGTTCCGAGTTCCAATCCCCGACCGGACAGACATCTGAATGATGAGTTTAGATTTCTGTTCTGGCTTTGGGTGTTTGTGTATTCGTCTCTGTGTGTCCATGGCACCCACGACACAGGAGAAAATCCTACTGTAGGGCTATGTGTATCGCTTTGATAACGCTTTCTACACTCATACTCATTTCTATAAAGAAAGCGCTCAGAATATATCAGATTGAAGTGACAAACGAGCATGCAGTCCACCTGATAGTAAGTGGTAATTGCGCTTACAGATGGTAAGCAACTTCATATAGAATAGGGGTTCTATCTGAAGTGAATCACTGTGAACTAAGATGGTCGCCTCATATAGCCGACCTCATCAAGTGAGCCGGCACACCCTTCCAGCGAAATGTTGGTGGGCGGTAGTCACCACTTACCATTAAGTGGACTGCATGCTCGTTCGCTATTCCAATCAAATAAAAAGAATCGTTTGGAGACTGATTAGAATTATTTTTTTCAACCGAGTTCAACAAAGTTCTTCATAAAATTGAATATTTTCATAAGGTAATTTAATGTCCACTCCACATCAGCCTAGTCCTGCGTTGATAAGTCGGCGACAGATACGCTCCCATGTAATGTCTCATACAACAGGAGCGCACTGACTCATTTTAATCAACTACACGTTTAATGACCGGTTGGCAGCGGTTCGCCGTATTTGGCCAACATTGGCTCCAGTGTTTCGTGTTTGGGGTCTACTCCCATTACATCATCAAAGATATGAGATACTATCCAAAAACAAATCTGCTAAATTATTTACATTATACATTGTAGATATTGCACATTTTGTTAAATTACACGCGCATTACATATATTTTAATATTGATAATTTACTGAAATTGCTTATAGTTCTTTTAGTTTTGCCTTCTTTTTTTAATTTTAAACATTTGTGCACCATACTTTTGTTTCGATCTCTTCTAGGAGGTTTAATTACCAATAAATCTACGTAGAAAACATTAATTCTATGTATGGATTATCTTGCCGCTAGTTTTCCAAAAAAACAAAATACAAAATTATTTAACTAAGTAAATTAAATAATTTTGTTATCCGTAATAACTAATTTACATTTATCAATGCTAAGTATGCGCGATTGGTGACGTATAAGTATTCGTTTACAATGATATTTTTGGGAGGAGGAGGTAACAAATTGTCCTACTTTTATAATACAAATAGCTTTCTGTATAAAAATAGCTTCCTGGTGTGTCCTTATTTCTTCGGTCAATGAGGTGGGTCAGGTGGTAGAGCGAGAACATATAATTTGATCGGTAAGATACCACCGCAGCATTTAATTCTAGCGTGAAGCAATTTCGTGCTTCGTTGTACATGTATAATTGCCCGCTCACTTCAGTTTATAATACTACTATATTGTACACTCCGCTTGGCAAAAGATGATTCCCTATCAAATGAAACAAGACAACGTAAACTCCCGCCTGGCAGGTATCCGCAACAAATTGCCCTTAATAAAACTCCGTGCAATTAACGAGCGAGGGGAAAAATAACAAGAATCACCTTGAAGGAAAGCGATCGTCTTCTAAGGATGCATGCAAAGGAACGGGGTTGGCAAATTTGAAATACATTTCGGTGCTTGTATCTCGGTAAATAAGGAATTAATTAAATGATTTTAGCAACAAAAAAAGTTAAAGTCGTTTTTTAATAGCTCTTTCAAATCTAACAAAAATATTAGACTGACGTATGAATAGTGTTAGGTACACTATTCATACGTCAGTTATTATTAGTTACTTATTATATTGCTACCTAGATATTTTGTCTGTCACAAGATAGGTTTATTGTGGACATAGCTTAATGTTTATTATTTTGAAATAATGCAATATACCTGCACCCAATACATAATCATAAAACTAGTATTACAATATTTTTTAATTTAAATTTTTCGTCCCTTTGGATGAAGCTTTAATTGACATTCACAGGGGAATGTTGGTTTAACAACTGACAATGTAAGCCGACACGTAAAATCAAATTTCTTGATTCCGAAAATTATAATTTAGATAAATTTATTCCTACCTTTACAATATGATTAATTATGCAAAATCAATATATTATTTTGAAATATGAGCCTAGTCAAGTGTACCTACTCGTATCGTCTTCACGTGTACCTACCTAATTGCTTTATTTTTAATGATACATGATTTTCACATGTTAAAGATAGAGATTTTAAAAAGTAGGTGTTGCCTGCTCGTTTTAATTTTTCATAAAGGGCAATAGAGCTTCTGAAGTCCAGACAAATTTTCTTCCAACTAAGTCAATAAGGCAGTCCATCAACAAAGTGAGTTGGAAACATCCAGGTCCGATATCTGGAGATGGTATCATTCCCAAGTTGGTCCGATATACATCGCGAGGCTTGATTTATGTCCGGAGTTAATCCGACTATTTACTAGTTTTAGTGGAAGGTAAAGAGGGCCTTTTTCCGGCAGCCCTTCGGCCTAAAACAGGAAAAGGGCGCAAAGTATAAACGGATGGCGAAAAATCGATGGCTTAATTTTAACATACTCGTGACATTATGTGCAGAAATAGGCATTCAAATCATCCACCACTTAAACGTCATTCCATCCCAAGAATCAAGAATGCAACAATACTAGATTATCCCTATAATATGCTGTTTTAGACCATGGCGTGAAAACATTATTGAAAGTCAACTTATAAATGAAGCCTCACAAGATAAACTTAGGCGAAGTTATGTCTATAGTAACGGACAACTGTTTCCCTCAATATAAAGCGATGGTCTCCTCTATCTTTACTGAGGGCGCTATTGATCTACAGTCAGAATATCTCATAATAATTAGTTAGCCAGATAAATATCTGGCTCAGGAGCTTGATTTTGGGATTTTATTGACGTTATTTCCACTACTCCTGTTAGTTCTGACATCAGACTATACTGTTTAAGTAAGTCAACTCACGCTTAGCTCAGTTGATTTAATGTCACATAATCCAGTATTACTGGTTACTTTAAGTAAGTTACTTGCTGAGGCGACATACATCGCCTCAGCAAGTAACTTGCGCCCAGTAGCCGCTAAGGACAGTTATCAGTCAGGGCGCGTGATGTATGCGGGGCGCGCTTCGTGCGTCCGTTTCAGTCGCCGACAATTATCTGTTTCACTTTCGCCGTATAAGCCGAGCGTGTATTTAAGCGTGTATTTAAAATTTTTGGTCATTCTTTCCCGTCTAATGGTCTTCTCGTGTTATAACAGCTAGTGGAGATGCTATACAGCTGTTAAGAGAGGTTAATGGCCGCGCAAAAACATTTTCCACTATAACCATGTAAAAAATAGACGCAATGGAAGATGTCAGTAATTGAGGTTTTGAATAATACATAGCTAGATCCTAACGCAGATGATGTAAGTTGTAGAGAAATTACCCGATTTATGGTGAAAAATACGAGTAAGTTAAAAAAACTCTTTATATCTGCGACTGGATGTATAATAGTTGGTACGGTATGCGTACTACCTTATTACCTACTGTCATTTTTTTTTATTTTTAATACCTATAAATGCAAATGTAGCCAGATTGCCAGAAATACATAAAACAAGAATGACGATGGACGTCTTCCACAAGCCGACCGTCTTAATATATCACAGTAGGTACATTGATAGTTCTCAAATATGTATATATAGCTATATTCGTGTGTATTCGTTGTCCTAAATTTCCACTGGTCTAAGATTGCGAAGTGAGACGTCAGGCATTTGGTAAATAACTGCCATTCGTATGCAGGTCCGAGCCGCGGACGACTCCATCGTCTTACGTTCGCACCAAAAATTTCGCTAAGTGCTCCACGAGACGGCTCCACAAACGAGATGAGGTTTTATTATGCTTAAGATATTATAATATAAACGACTCGTATCTTTATGAATTACTTATAGTATTTATGTTTATAAATATAAGACACTACATAATACACAAATATTCTCGACAATGCGGAAGGCTAAACCGGTAGTTAAAGTACGTTTTCGTCATGCATATTTCCGACCGGCGTGACTCAAGCTTCAAAAAAATACAGTTGAATTGGGAACCTGCTTTTTTTGAAGACGGTTAAAAAGAGACAGTTTATTACAAACGTAATTGTATCTTCTGAATCTTAGTTGAGCAAAAATAAGAAAAGATTTTTCCAATTCAGTTTTTTTTTTGTTCAGTCATCTAAAACACGTACCTCCAAATATCTCCGTACCTACATATTAGCTCATTTCTGACGTATGCATATAGCTTAACTTTTAAATTACACAAAGAATATTTAGGTTAGAGAAGTATCAAGAACACTTATTCAATCAACGTTTTATAGTACTCACACATAAATGTATCTTAGCACACATTAAACATGCAAGAGAATTGCTCACGAAGTACACATTTGCGTGTGTAATCACCCTAAGATTTCAGTGACAAGTGTCGAGCAGCCATTTCAGTGATAAGTGAGACGTTGCACCTAGCGCCATCTGCGCAAGTTGCGTCCGGCGCGATGCATCATCTGCCGTCGACCAGCCGCTCTCAATATGAGAACTGCATGACGTTCTTACGCTGGTGGTACACTGGGACTGCACTAGAAATATTGGCCGTTAGTAGCTCTTATGTATACAAGTCTGTCTCTTTTCATACAGGGAGAGACATTCTGCTAACAGCAACGGTTTTATTCTTACTATTAAGGATTAGTATTATGAGAAGCGGATCTTAACTAAAATGTTGCTGTCAACAAGAATTGAAAACTTTTAGTTGTTACTAAGTTAAGTACTTTTGCTTTGAACCGTAAATGGAAAATTAATAAGACAGCGTTTAGTTCTTTAATACAACCTCTTTGTAGTACCCCTGACCAACTGAAAGAATTATGGTTAAATCTATATTCCGCTGCTCACAACAAAACAGAATAATAATTAAAATATATAATCAAATACAAATTGGAATACATGCTTCCATATGCATACCGAAAGTTAAAGTCACCAAGACTATAAAATAGAAACTGAATGCTCCATGTGTACCCTCATCCCAAAGCAGTTATCAGTTGGCTGCGATTTTACTGCGATTTGATTGCGCCCGCGCGGCGGCCGCAATACTGCACTCCGCACATATTGATA
>DWTU01003143.1:0-10704 GCA_018251515.1 Cecropterus confusis
TATATTTAGAATGGTCTATTTACTAGCTTTCATTTGAAACCCAATTTGTTGTGATAATTAATAAGTAATTTTACCTTTATTTGCAGGCGCCATTTTTTAAAATTGCATAGCCTATGTCACTTTCTAGCCTATATCATTCGTCACAATTCGTCGAGCAGTTTGGGCTGTAATGCGTGCCCAGAAATGTTCATACAAACAAACATACGGACACTGTTAACAACTTCGTACAAATTCCTATTTTCAATCTAGCGTTGATTGACGTTTGACATACCCTTGCATTGCATGAACACAACACAAAACCGCTAATTCTACAGAAGAGCGAGGCAAAAATCAAACATTGCTTTTTGTTTTTTATTTTTTTAATAAATGAAGTTTAAATAAAAATTAAAAGATCATTAACGACAACGGACTTAAAGCACCAAGAGTATAATTCTAAAACTATTTCTATAATAAGAATAATATATAAGTATCTTTAAGTTAAAATTGATGATTTTTTTGTGTGGCTACTCATGCAAAGATGCGATATAATTTGGAACAACCTATTTCCAAATATGTCTATGATGACACCTTTCCTTCACACGTCCGGTCTGTATAGTTAAATGTCTTTGATTAGAAGCGATTATGATCACGCAATTCCATCAGAGTATCACTTATTCCTATAATTTCATATTCTTTATACGATGACAACAAAAAACCATGGGTTGTCAAGTAAATATGATGAAATTTTTACATATTTAACGTTACCTTAACGTTACCCCTTGCAGTATAGGTCAACCAAACGATTGTTATTTTATGAATAAATCATACTGACCAAGCAATGATCAATAAGTTGGTATCGTAATATACTTTAAATATAATTATAGCAAACAAACGCTTCTCATATATATACCGGATGGGACCCGGATTTACAGTTACAGGGACTCGGAATAACAGAAAATGATAGATTTTAATGATCGTGCTAATGGTAGACATAACAAAGAAATATCAGCTTACGCGGGATTTTTTGCATTATTGAGATGGTACGGTATGAACATGGAATAAAGTCATTACATAAATAAAATATCAATTTTAGAGAAAATGTTACCTAATACTGCAATAGTATATACCTACTGGTGCATTTGCGTTATTTTAATACTACATAATTATCCGTTTTCTAAAAAATACCAAATTATTTTGTACTATTAAACTTGTATAGGGACTGAGTTTTCCATTAAATAATTAAATACGGCAGTGGACTAATAATATAATAGTAACTGGAATTTAAGGCTACAAAAAATAATAAACTACTGAGTTTTTACACTGAATTTATACGAACGATTTAACTCGCAAGCCCAACAGGGTATGTGGTTCCCTGAGCTAACAGCGAGTCAAAGAGTAGTGAAATTGGCTTGTACGTACAATTTTGATGTCGGCTTTATCAACGAGTCTTCCGTACTCACACAGGATAAAAACAAAAACCAATCAATTCAAATGTTCATGGGTATAGAAATAACATCACAAGATCTATTTTGTTTAGATAATTACGAATCTGAGCTACCCAATGCCCCTATAACAGCGCTACACTAAAAATCACTGCTATCGCACTACTCAATGTATCCTGTATAAATTACATTTCAAAAATTTAATTTATTACGAAACGTTCATATATTAAACACGATAAAATGTAAGGGAAACAATCTCACCTATATTTGAATTACTTATGCACATACGCAAATATATATATATATATATATATGTGTTGCTTTATTATTTACATGTGAAAGTCAGCTTACAACGAGCGACAGCGTAGAATGGAGAAAATTAAGCGAATATGAGTGGCGACAGTAGAAGAGTAGGTAAAATTAGCTTTTATGGCAATAAAAAGCTACTGTGAATAATGATTACTATCGGTAGGAGTATATTCATAACTACAAAAACAAACACACCATTTAAATATAAAAACAAATGAAAATCTGTAGAAAAGCAGTACATTCATCTATTGAAAAGCGTTACATAATAACTACTGTGAAAGTACATGCTGCGTTCACTTCGTCTACTGATAAGTGCATGAAGAATAACTAAGTACATGCTGCATTCCAGGTACATACGAGGTACATTTTCAAACTTACGGGCACTGCAGGAGAATGCGAGCGCATCGCGGGCGAATGCGAGCGCGACGCCGACCGCGAGTGCGGCCGCGACCTCGAACCTCCGGGGATCATTTTGCCAAATATTGAATCAAACGGTCATAATTAACCTGATTCCAACCTGCGTAAATATAGCTCATGTAAATTTTCATCTAAAGTGGTCAGTTGCTCATTGTAAGGAGAACGATAATCTGAGAAATGTCGCATAAGCTAATCATCGACGTTTAGACGGTAAAGGTAAATAAAATCTACAGATATTGAACGTGCCTCAGACAAGGCCCGTGGCAGACGCCTACAGACATCATCGTCAGCTGCACTGTATTATAACTGCGCGTTAATATTTACAGACAAGATAGGCAAAAGTAAATACATACAAATACGGTAATGCACGTATAGACTAACATTATTTTGTCTGCTACAGCCCGCGTCTAGCACGTTCTGTCTGTACGTATAAACGGAGTGTAACTCTAGACAGTATTGACAACTGATGGAGATAGTAATAAATTCACGGTCGGTTATTTCCTACTCAGCGAGTTTTCGTTTTTCCCGGGGCTGGTAGACAATCCAATTAGCTCAAACCCTAAAAACCTACTCCGGTAATTTAACCTGAATAAACTAAGTTATGATTTTTTTAATAGCTACATAAATACAAGGAGATAAATTTCTAAGTAGCAGCGTTGTTTCGTATAATTTTGGATAATTAGGTACAATGAAAAACTTAATTCTACATGTATTGTAGATGTAGCAAAAGTGCATACAGACCATCTGTTGGTACATGGTCACTGCCGCTCACGTTTGGCAACCTCGGAATACGGAATAATGTGTGTTACTACACCACTCAAGAACCGGAATACAGCAGTCAATCTGCTTTTAAAGGCTGAAAGGTGTAAGTTCTGCTAGCAACAAAAGTTACTAGTTATTGTAACAAAACTAGTTGGCTATATGCAAACCATCGATCATAGTCGATCAATTTATCCACTAATTGAGATTGCCAAGAATTCACACACTGCTTCATTTCAAAGCTGAATTACATATCACCAATTAGATTGATTGATCATTTAGAGCGAGTAGTTAGTCATTAATTAACATATCCTGTCCTGACGCATACACACTACATTTAGTGTGCCTATACACATAGTGTACAGTACTCCGTAGTGTAAGGAACACTACTGCATATATATTATTACATAGTTTACTTCACAAAAAAGATAAAGCGCGTTATTTAATATTTTTTTGCCAAATATTTTTGCTATAAGATAAATTAACGTCAATTACAGTGAGTTTAAACAACCAAGTTAAATACCAGCTGTTATTAGTTTAGATTTAGAATGAGTCACTTAACTAAGTATAATTGTCGTCTAAATTAAACCTCTTTTAAAATTTCAGTTCAACCACTGCTTTAATATTTACTAGTAAGTTTTGGACCGAATAAAATATGCATGGCAAGTTAAAATAAAAGCCTGTAAAATACCAAACGCACGCTAGGTAGTCATCATGTATCAATTTTTTCTAACAAACCTCGTTACTGAACGTTCTTCTATTTCAGGCATGTGATGAACAGCCGATAACGGACTAAAAAAAAATACATTTTTAAGGTTATTTTCCATGCGTCTGCTTCGCACCAACCATATATATATGTGAATGTCGGGTCTGTCTGGTTGTCCTTTTATGCATTACTACACCGTTCGTCCCATCGGTAAGAAACTTTAGGAAGTTGTTGAGTACATTCCTGCAAAGAATTGCGGCGTAGGACATCTAAACTATAATAGGTAGCGCGCGTGTATAAACTGTAGTTCAGTTCGTTGGTGACACAAGTAGTGTAGACGGGACCATTATCAAGTTATTTTTTGTAAGTTGATGGCTAAATTCGTTGCCCAGACACTACTTTTAAAATAAATTTCGGTTGAAACCGTTCATTTTTCAGTTTTGGTTACTTTTTGTTTTCATTATAGGATTGGAGTAGCAAACGAGCATACAGTTCATCTGACGGCAAATGAGCAGTGCTACCCATGAACGTCGATAAGCAACTTCATATAGAACCGGGTGAAAGCGACCCCACAACCACCTAGGTTAAGGGTTACCGCTGCTATGTTCTAGTTAGAAAGGTATGTTAGCGGAGAAAACTTTTACGAGATTCAGGGGTAGCAACGCATCGGTAGCCGACTTTAACTAGGACTCTTATTCTTTCGGATATTGAACATACACGAGCGGCATTGCCACTTACCATCAAGTGGACTATATGCTTTCTGGCCCTTGTTCGCTACTTCTGTGATGTAAATATACTAGCAAACATCTAAATCTTAGATGGTTATTGTTATCGATAGCTTAGATTGTAAGATAACAAAGAATGTTACAGCATTACATTTAGGTCTCCTCTGTAATTCGAGTAAACTGTAAACAATGATGTTCACTTACGAAGCACGATTAAGTTACGGTGATCAACTACGCACGTAGTTGCTAGACTAAACATAATTAAATATCGTGACGAGAAAGGTGTCGAGTAAATTGTTTGCTTTTATTTTTATAATGGATTTACAATAGGATCCAGTGAAATATATTCTCGATTTTAATTTCATTAATTTAAGAAAAGGCGTATGTAGCTCCCGCTTTATTTTATTTTAGTTATGGTTTGTAACTAGATTATATTGCCGCATATGAGATTTCAATTGGACTCGCTAACCAATTTGAATTCTGTGCAATCCTTGATTATTTTATCTTTACTAATATCTAACAAAGTTTGATGGTGTGTTTCTGTTTGTTGTTTGGGACTTATCCAAGTCCACTTTTGTTGCGCCTTCTTCCTGAAGAAGGAGTTTATCATAAAGAAGAGTTCCCTCTCCAAGAAGTTGGCAAACAAGTGGCCTCGGTGGTTCCGTTGTCCAATTCCAAAGGGCCCCACCTTCTGTTCGTCCCCGCTTCGCACGCCCAATCTCGCGTTAAAGTCCCCCATAACAACCGTAAAGTGGGTTTTTGAGGTATGTATGGCTCTACTTACTTTCTAATATATAAAATCATATATGCAAGAATTTTCTTTTTCAAAAATCGATAAAGTAATTACTGCTGCCCATATTCGGACATCTTATTTGGTACATAGCAAAGCTCTTATAAAATATACATATATTGCGACGGAACGTTTCAATAATTTAACGTAAGAAGAATGGAGGTCTCGCGATCAAATTCTTCTTATATCCTTTGAGTAATATATACACACATACCTATCTAGGTATGTGTGTATATATACTTATCTAAGTAGATAAGTATGTGTGTACATATTATATGCTTGAAACCTAAACCTGTGCTGTTCATTATCCGACTATCGACATGTCATCTCAATGATTAATTTACCAGATGCTCGTGAATCCCGGAGGTTCAAAGAAAGAGTAATGATGTGACTATCACCACTTACCGGGGGCGGGAGGTGGGTCAACATTACCGGCTAATGGACGCTATAAGATGGACATCGGAATCGAAAGGAAGATAGATTGACGCTCCATAGAGTTACTGTCCCTGGATAGAAATCCAGTGAATTATACGCATCTATATGTCATATATTTTTACATTCGGTATATATTTAGTTACGTATATGAAGTTACTGAACTACAAATCAAAGTCAATATTGGTATAATTTGATGTAGAAATTTTATATCACAAAACAGTAATAACTTTAGTAACTGTTCGATTGAAATGTCTTAAAAAAACGATTTATAATAACAATGTCTCCAATATTTATGAGTATGATAATTTCATGGACAAACTTGCTGGTTAACTTTTAGAAACTGTAGTGAGATACATGCTACGAATATGCGAGCGAGTTACTAGGATTATTGATTAAGCCTCAGCGCCTAGATTTTATAGTACCCCGCAAATCGCTGTCTTTATACTGGGTCAGCGTACTGATTACATAATTATGGATAACGAGCAGTTAATTAGTGAACGCTAATGAGGGAATTGCCCATGTGCACGTTTTGCGTTAAATTATTGTATACGTGGATAGCTGGCACTAAATTGAAATAACTTCGCGGGATGGTCGAGCGCGGTGTGGTCGCTTTATTTGCACATAAATCCTGGATAGTGGTACCTGATTTAGAGAACTGGTGTTTACTTCCACCTATGTTTTCAGGTTTTGTAAATTCAAGCAAACTTACAATCGTACTGCGCAATTTTTTGTAGTTGAAACGTGCAGGTATAAAGAGATAATTTCCCTGAGGTTCTTGCCGGATCCTCGGTTGAGGTCGTGTTACGATCCAGTATTAGTAAAAAAATGTAAATGACACTTTGTAAATGTCCCTGTTGGATAATAGAAACATGCCATTAGTTCACTGATGATTAGCGTTCCATACCGTTTATAGCATGCGACCCTAATAGGACAGGAATCTTTACATAGGATGCTGCTCTTAATTGTTAATAAGTGGTTAAGTAGGAATATCAGAATTAAGCTTTTTAAGCCACAGATGCGTTGCTACCTCTGAGGACTAAGATGGAATGCCTCGCAAAAGTATGTCTTCCTTACCACACCCTTCAGACCGGAACACAACAGCGCATAACACTGCTGTTATAAGGCAGAAATAGGTGTGGCGGTGGTGCTTCCGGAGTCAAACCACAAAGAGTTCTACCACCTTAAAGCTTTACTCTTGTTCGCAATATGCCAGATCGCAAGCGCAATTACATAGATCCGTCGGGAAGATTTAAATCGTGGTACAGTATCAAATCCGTATCAAATTACGGTGCTATGATCAATACGATCTTGAAATCAACACCTTCACAGAGAAACAATAAAAATAGGATAGGGGTCTGAAGCCAGAATGCTTTTCTATCTTTGAAGATTTCGTTAAACTACTGCGTAACATTTATTTAACATTTTGTTGTTAAAAAGGAGGGTTCAATGTTGCTTACAATACGAATTAAAACATTCGACTGTTTACCCAAAATTGTATACGCTGTCAATCTAGAAAAAGTAGGAACAGAATTTTATTTAACAAATTAGCTACTCAATCAGTGTATAAAAAATAGAAATGCATTTTTACAGGGCCTTTTTTCGGGGCCGCGTGCTTTTAATGTGAAGTGATATTTTAAACGAATCGGGCGGAGTGATTCGGAGTTTCGTAGAGCCGGGCAATAGGCGGTTGGCGAAGTGCGGACATTATAAATTGCTGCCATAACTCACGTCGGACCAGCAGATTTTTCTCAACAAACTGCACGATTATTATTTTATTACTAAGTACAAACGTGAAGTGGAAACGTGATTATTAAGTTACTAGGCAATTTAGTATGGGTTTTGAAATGAAATGAAAATTATTTATGATAAATAATATGATAACAATACCGTATAAAAGATCTTACTCCAATTATAACAATAGTTGCCCACTTCATTATCTATTTTAATTTACAGCAATTCAATTTATTTGTCAATTGTTTTTTTGGAAATATCAAACAATATTTGCGTATAAACTAAGCTTTATATTGTCGGTATTGGAGCTCCACTCCCACGCATTTCTAAGATATCGCACGAGGCGACTAAGGTTCCATGGAAGGAAGGAAATCCACGATGTGCAGCAGGGTCCTGAATGGCCTTGCTGAGGTCAAGACCTTTTGACTTGTCTTGACTCATTGATTCTTATGAACACCGCTTGCGGTCACTGCGGGCCATTGCCAAGGCATTAACCTATGCTTAGCGGAAGACTTCAAAAGGATGGACTTTATGGATGGACTGAAAATATGATAATATATTTAACTTTTATTGTAATTTCAAGATCATCTTTTTAAGACGTTGTTGTCGGAGGACTAAGTTTGTAAATACTAATAAATCTAATAGAGTTATTGATTACAGACAAATAATGTTTGTGAAATTGGTGGTATTAATAAGTACACTGACACAAAAGGTTTTGAAAATTGTAGTACAATTTATAAGAGGATTTCAAATAAGAAATAAGATATTAAACGTTGGTCTTATTAATTACATACAGTCGTGTAAATATTTATTTATAAGTAAAAAGAAAATTTAAATTCTATCGTATGAAATAACACAAAAACGCTTTAACACAGTGAAAAAGATGTAACAAGCTTAAACAGGATAAAAGAGATTAAACATGTTAAATGTATCAGTAACGAAAAAATGCTGTTAATGTAAAGGCGCGCTTAGACGCTGGGTAATAGGTTGGCGAGCGGAAGTGCGGGCGATATTAATGTCGGCCATAACTCAACCAGCCAACGTATTTTTCTCAACAGCGGAAGGACAGCAGGCGCCGCTAATTAACAGGATTAGCATATTCCCTTGGAAATGACTTTTTGCAGTCGTGGTCGCATATTTTGCTACGGCGTCGAGCGGTTGCTTCTGTCGCAATTTTGTTCCGGTCACCTTGACTTTAATGTTTTTATTTGCATGTGTTATTGACACGGTTGAATTATTTCCTAGTTCTTTTATACATATTTTTTGTGATTTACTCGTAAATTTAAATGTCAAAATAAGTTTATTCCGCAAATAAATAGGTAAATAACTAAGCATATTACTTAAACATAAGCGCTTAAACGCTCTCTACACTCATAGCCCTACAGTAGGATTTACTCCTGTGTCGTGGGTGCCATGGACACACAAAGACGAATACACGAAAAAATAAACACCCAGATCCAGAACAGAAATCTAAACTCATCATTCAGATGTCTGTCTGGCCGGGGATCGAACCCGGGACCCACTGCGTGTCAGAGCGATATGGTTACCGCTCCACCATGTCGGTCGTCAAACTTACAATTCAGATTACAATAGGATAATGAATTATTGTTGTGCATGAGTATCTGTGAATGCTATCAATTAATATAATTCAATCATTAGCGACGCAAAATTAAAAGGAAATGGTATACTTAATAACGATTCAAATTATGAAATTCGTAATGTTTCCTAATAAAAATACAATGCACATATTTCTTTTCCAAAACGTCGTAAAAGCTTTGCAAAAAACCTAATGCTTTGAAATGTCTTCAGCTTACTTATCCACGGTTCCCGGAGGAGTCCTACACAAACGCTCATTACGGAAAAACGAAAAATTTTACCCCTGAGGACATCTGCTTGACGCTTATAATCTTCAGAAGTAAATGTGTACTCCACACATTTAATTTGTATCACACTGCTTTGTATTTACTACCCTAAACGGAAAAAGGAATGAATTTATTACGGACAATGAAGAATTTATAGGACAAAAGAATTTATATATAAATTAAAAAAATAAGTACTCAGCACTGACGATTTTATTTCCTTTACAATGTTTGCAAACGAACAAAAAGTAAATAGCAATGGTTATCAAAGTTGTATGTTAAAGTATTAGCAACATTTTTATAATACTACTTACGCTGAAATCGTGACATTGGAAAAATTTCACTGTTGAAAAAGTTTTATTTTCGTATAAACATACATAATTACGCTAGCTAGAGATAAGATATCTTCTGTCTTTGGTAAGAGGCAACAAAAAGGGGCTCCCGGGATTGCAGGTTGCAGAAGTTGGAGCTCGAATCACCCAGAGACCCCGGGAAAGACAAAAAGGTATATATGGTTATTTAAAGCCAAAAGCAAGGCGGTGTTAAGGTGAAGAATAACATTGTATACCCGGATAGTGCTGGACTGGGGCGTCGCGCTCCAAGGACTAGGGTTACGTTCTACGGGCGATTATTTTACGTGGCACTAAGGATGTGTTTTAGTTGGTAAAAATCAGACATAATCCCATGACGCTCTCATAGCACCGGGTACTTTTAAAACTTTCCCTACATGACCAAAAACAATTACGTTGTGTTACCGTTAACATTTAGATCTATTTACCAAATGCACTCTAACGAGTCGGCAACAAAACCAATCATTATCAATCGGTTCAATTATTTCATTTCATCCTATTTCCGAGTGTGGTCGCAAACAGTTAGTGATTGCACACAACAGCCCGCTAACGAGTATAATGAGTATTTCATGCTTCCTTTAAAATAAAACAAATTGATCGTTGTAACGGAAATAGATTCAATCAATTGATACTCGATTCAGGTATAATGAATGGATTTGTCGAGTTTCAATTGGAAATAATGATAATGATAACAATGCATATTTCAATGTTGAGTTTTATATTAATTGCCGTTGCGATTCCATGATATTTTTTGTCTGTTGAAGTCGCATGAAATGTTTTATAAAAATATACAAGTAGGTATTTAATGTTTTTGAATTTATAAGCGAGGTTGTTGTTTATAAAATAACCTTTTTATTCTGTTACGTATTTTGTATTCATACATACCAGATAATTTAAGGAAAATGGATTTTTTAACACTTTTGTACCTATGTTTATTTATAGGTGTGGCAGTGGTGCTTCCAAAGTCGTACCACAAAGACCACCATCCATCCATTAAAAGTCCACTGCTGGACATAGGCTTCCCCTAATCTGCGCTACTCCGACCGGTAGCCCACCGTCTTCTTCAGGTCATCAGTCCACCTGGTCGGGGGCGACCTGTATTCCTTTTGCCCAGACGTGGTCTCTACTGGAGGACTCTTCTACCCCATCGGTTGTCTGTCCTACGAACGATGTGGCCTGCCCATTGTCACTTCAGCTTACTA
>DWTU01003144.1:0-10703 GCA_018251515.1 Cecropterus confusis
AAAGCACTTCCTTCACTTCGAATTCCAAAAACTGTGACGCCATCAATCGTCTAGTATTGATCGTTTCGCGTGTAACGCCATCGTCCAGCACTAACGCCATGTAACGCACAGCTACACAGTACCGGTAACTACTAACGTCATCTATCGTCGAATACGAGAATACTTCAATTAACATTAGCATGTCGATGTCGCGAACCAGTAACGTTTTCTCCTACCTCAACGCGGCTAAAGAAGTTCTTCAATAAATTGCTTAGAGTATTCACTCTTACACTTTTAAAAGAAGAATTAAGTATAAGAATAAAGTTCAAAACGTTTGTTTTTTTTTTCAGATTGTCAATGACGTGTTGTACTTCATTCGTGCTCATAGGATCACTATCAGCCGTGCATTCGACGTTCTTTCCTTTTTGGAGAACGAAACTGACTACTTCGTGTGGGCTGGAGCCATTGGTCAACTTGACTGGATCCGTAGAAGACTGGAGCACTTGCCTGCTGCTTTTGATGAGTTCAATGTTAGCTTCTAATATACATATTTTTATAGCTTCTAATATAAATATTTTTTATAAGATTAAAGGAGCAAACGAGCCTGTAGTCAATCTCATGGTAAATCGTCAGCGCCGCTGACGTTTAACCGGATTTATAAGGTCTCTATTTGAAGTCAATGACAGATGCGTTGCTACTTCTGGACACTAAGATGGTCGACTGATATAATTGTATAAGTGAGCCAGCAGCCATACGTTTCCACAAACCACCCACTCAACAGTGGTATATGTCTTTTACATTTATATATTATATTACAATGTTTTCATTAACATTGTATTATTATGTAAAAATGTCAAGGACCCGGGCGATTTTCGATCTCCTTGAGAATTGCCCGGGTAAAGAGGGTACCCCTCGAAGCCCGAACATCCTCACCCAACCGCTCTTATGTCGACTTAGCCGTAGCATATGACAGACTCGGAGAGTAAGACGTTCCACAATACATACGCGCATACTTACTCTTTCATCGAAACGCAAGAATTGCTTCAAGCTATATATATAAGTATGTGAAAAATATAGTATTTTATAAAAAGTAGCAATCGTGAACAGTGCATTTTTTTAACACTTGCATCAGTAAACAAATTGCTTGTGTGGAGTCTGCAGCTGCTACCCATGGTGGACTTTGAGTAAATTGCTTCTCTTGTGAGAAGATCTATTACTTAGCCAATGAAATAAGGGATTGATAATGATTCATGCTTCGAGTCCTTTACGTTCTGCTCCAATTCTTTTAATATTTCTGTTCGTAAACTTTCTTCACAAAAATATTCTCAACTTCAAAATTTTGTGTTTAACTACAGTAGCTTTTATTAATATTGTGTTATTATAAACAGGCTTATCTTTTGGAGCTGATGAACAATGTGATTCAAAACTTGGGTTATGAGGAGCGCGCTACTGATTCGGTATCAACCATTCTCAACCGGATGCAGATTATGAACTTCGCTTGCAACCTCGGTCACGAAGGATGTATCAATGATAGTCTGCAGAAGTGGAATCGCTTCAGGACAGATGCTACGTACTTGTAAGTGTTGATGAAATTGTTGATATAAAAACTAATGTTAATATATTTAATTAACTTAATCATGAAATTATAGAATTTATTGATTGAAGTAGAATTGACATATCAAACTGATTGATTAAAAACGATGAATTTATTTTGATCCTTTCAACTTTTACGCTAAAAGATCGATAGACAAATCTATATGTGAATTCTTGAATTCGATTTCAATATTGTGCTCATTTTGGGACCACTGGAGGGTACAGTAATTATTTCTTCTTTTACTCCTGACTGCATTAGAAGGAGTAATGTATTTACGTGTATGTATGTATTTCTATTTCTTTGGTAAGCGCTACAGTCCAAACGGTTTGACGGATTCAATTTGCAGAGTGACATAAGCTTTATAACTTAAAAACAATGGTGCGTTTAAATAGCGAAAAAGGGGGGATGGAACCATTTTTTAGTATCACTAGAGGGAATTGATATTTATGAAATTGTGGGTATCAAATGAAAGCTAGTGTATAGACCATTCCAAAATATGTATATTATTATATTTTTATGTCACAATTTTAACAAAAACTCATGAAAAGCGTTTAATTAAATATATGATTCCCAAAAATATATATATAATTCTCTGAAACTGAAGGAATCAATCGTTTTAAATAGTCAGGTTTATTCGGCACAATATTTTTAACAATGTTACTTGTTCTCTTGTGTATAATGTTTCTTTTCCCAGGGTTCCAGTGAACGCCCGCCGCTATGTATACTGCGCCGGTTTGCGGAATGGCACTGCCGCCGACTTTAACTTCCTCTACCAGAAATATAATACTTCTGAGAATACTGCTGACATGGTCGTCATTTTGCGTGCCCTTGCCTGTACTAAAGATCCGGCATCCCTTCAGACGTAAGTTGCTTCTCATTTCTTATATTTCCTAAATGACAATGCGACAATGGCTATTTAATTGGCATATAGACCTGCACAACTGTGACTCTTACTTTATACAAGATATTAAATCTAGACATCCTCGACGATCAATATATGTATTATGAATATATATTGTACTTAATATGTATTGTACTGTAATATGTATTGTATTGTAATATTACATTATAGACGAAATGTAACTGATCCATATAGGAGACTAGCTGACGTACCCGTGCTTCGCTACGGAACCTAAAAATAGCCACTATCTTTAAACAGTGAAAAATATCGAGATTAAAATTAGTCTATCAGTTAAATAAATAACATCCATACAAAGTTTCAAGTAAATCGGACCAGTGATTACTTCGTAATTGAGTAACAAACAGACACACACCATCTCATTTTTAATATCTCTCATAATAAGTATAGTATAGTATAGAATAATATAGATATAGATTTTTGGCAGAAATAAAAAGACATTATCTGCATAGGCACTGGAATTATTGAAAATATATAAAAGATAAAATATTAAATACACCGTCTTTTTATACATTAACGTAATCATCAAAAATAATGTCATTCTGGACGACGAATGCAACTATAATACTCGGAGTTACATTTTGGTCGCTGAGAACGTGCAGGTTTACAAAAGCTAAATAAATTATCTGAGATGTTTTTCATGATTTTTCTCTTCTTTTCTATTTTAGCAGATTCATTTATCAACTACGTACATTAATAATACACATGTTAAATTTTCAGCTACCTCTTCGACTCCATGTACAACAACAAAATCAGAGTTCATGACAAGACCAATGCTTTCTCCTTCGCTCTTCAAGGAAATAGAGAGAATTTGGGAGCTGTCCTTAACTTCCTGTTTCAACATTACCGTAGCATCAGACAATAGTAAGTTGTAGTACTCATTGTAGAAAATTAGTTGAATTGAAAGAAAATTTGCAAAAATATATCGCTGCTTATGTACGAAAAGCTAATTTTACAAAAGAACTAGATGGAAATTCGAAATGCCTATCGTTTTCAGCTTTTTAATGAATGAGTTAATATTATAAAAATTAAAAGGACATTAACCACAGTGTACTTAGTAAAGTTTCCAAAGTAACACCAAGTTTCCGATGCTTAAATAATGTGAGAAGAATAAAACTGAAATTTTAACTTTAAATTGATGAATAGGCCAGTTGTTCAGCAATATAAATTTGAATATAAAATAGAAATCAATTAATTTTTTAACAAAATTTCTTTACATAAATAATGTGTTATAAATATTTTAGTTACGGCGGTGAGGCACGTCTGACAATCGCTGTTAATGCTGTAGCTGCCTTTTTGACGGACTTCCAAGATATTTCTCGGGTATGTTCATACAAATAACATTTAATGGTAGTTTTAAGTCTCTGCAAATTTAAAGCTATAAGATATTTGAAGGGAAAATATATTTCGATCGATCACCATCGCCACATCACTGTGAAGCAGTTGCGGGTATTCTATAGTCCTCAGGATAGGTCTGAGATCTGACTATCGGCTGTGACAGATGTCTATGAGTGTTGGTGACCAACTTTTTTAGGATCCTTATCTTATCCATGCAGTTTACTTAACTACATGTTCGCTCGTTAGTGAGATATAGTGGCTATTTAACGATATTATTGATTGACTTTTCATTTGCCTTTTAACAACTGGTTTCAGAAAAACCAACTGCAACGTTTATCAGAAATATTTACTTTTCTCTAATATACTGTTTGCATTAGTTAAGTGGAATGAACACACACATCTTTCTATTATCTTCGATATTAGAATTAAGAAAACATCCGTTAGAACTTGCGTGAATTAAAATTGTAATACTTTTAGCTTATACCTACTTTCTTACTTCAGTTCCAACGCTGGGTGTACGAAAACCAAATCGAGCTTGGCGGTACGTTCAATGCTGGCGTTGGTGTCGTGTCATCGACCATCGACAACTTGACATGGGGCAACAGGGTAGCTGTTGATATCTTCAACTTCCTTCGAGCGAGGAGTTCTGCTGCGTCCATCACCGCACCATTCCTGCTCATATTCGCTGCGTTGTCAACCTATTTCTTGCATTAAGTAGTTAATGTTATGTAGGAAGAAGCGTTATAGGTGCGTTCCAAATTAGTTCTAAGGCAGTGCTTATCTGTGAGTTATTTCAGAAAGGTCCTCTATCCGCTTGAGAGTCAGTTTCATATGGGTAATGCAACAATTTATATCAAATAGGCTGTGTTCTTAATTTCCTTACAACACACAATAAGAAAATACTTGTTCTTTTTAGTCATTTTGTTTACTAGAAGTTTCAAATAATAATCCGCTGACTGGACTATTAATCCACCTATTCGTCAATATAGTCATAATTGTATAGTTTTATATTTTATATCATAATATAGGCTAATAAATTGTATTTTTTAAGAATTGTTTTTATTTGATTATTTCAAGGTTATACCTTTACCTAAATATCAGTACAACTGTACGAAAAATTATTTATCCTAATCTTGATTATGTTATCATTATTACTTTATTGTTGTCGATATCTTTGGGCGTATCAACAAGGATTTTATAACAATATCATTCACATAATCTCTAATTATAATAAATACCTTGAACAAAATGAGACGGGAATAACATTTTTCTGGTAATACACAAATTGCGTAATCTATACGAATATATAAAATTAGTCGTTTTGTGTCTGTGTCTTTTATTAGTTAATCACGCAAGAGCCATTCATCCGATTTACATAGAGTCCTTATAATAATAATAATGCCTAATAGGCAACCGATTGAAATTCGAAGGTCAAATTCGATTTGATTCGACGACCTTTGATGAAATTTATTCAACATTCAATTGACTTTGTTCATACTAGTTTTCTTTTACTTACTAGTTATCAATCTAGATATTACTGGATATAACAAATAATCTGTTGATAAAACTTTATCGCATCCTAATATCTCCCTATATATCATTGTTTATTATCATAAGCCTAAAATAATAAAGCGGAATGTAGATTACTACAGTATATACATATCATAAACACGTGTGTATAAGCCGGTCAAATTCATATAAATAACAGTCGAATTAAGTGCCTAGTCCATTGTTGCAATCGGTTAAAATGTCAGCCTTATAGAGGTATTGACATTATAAAGGATTGATTTAACCACTGACTGACTGACGTCAGTCAGTAGTTAAATCAACAATTTTTAGAATCGAATTTCTCAGAATCTACAGGACATAACTTTCTCAATTTTTTCACAGGCATTTAGAGTGGTAATATAATATTAGATACTATTTCATATCTTAATACTGGGGGATAACAAAGCTATGATAGGGGGAAAAACACGCTGCAACATTTTGTGTAAATATGTGTATATTTACACAAAATATTATATTAGTACATTGCCAGAATGAATTTGATAAAGAACTACCGTTCTTTTCGAAAACGATTTCAGATACGATGATATACGTAAGGTGGTAATAGATTAAATGGTATTTAGATAAAATTGAACTTATCTTAATTAAGGATAAAATATGTTTTTGTCTTGATAAAGATGACGAGCAAAAGGTAAAAAGTTATACCAATATACTATGCTAATAGTTTTCTTATATTGTTGCTATTTGTCATATTTTTACTGTCATCCAATTTGACTCGTTTTATCAGATTAAAGTAGCAAATGAGTATGCAGCTAATGATAGTAAGTGGTCACTGCCAACCATGAACATTTGTAATCCAGATTAGTTTAGAGTCTTACGTGAGGTTAGGCACAGTTGCATTGCTACCCTTGAGGACTAAGTTGGAAACCCCCGTACTAGTATGTCTCGCTTACCACACCCTTCTCAGCAGAATGCAGGAGCGCTTAACATTGCTGTTATAAGGAAAGAGTTCTACTACCTTTAGATCTCTACCAACGGGCTACTATCGTGTAAACGATAGTTACCCTAAGGCTACGAAACGATGGTTTCAAGCGTTATTCCTTTGGCGTTTCGAAAGTCAGCGTTGAGCGTTAAAAATGTATGTGTTTAATCCTATAAGGCCAAAAAATTTCGCTGCAAACTGTGACCAAATTTGCTAAAGTTCGTTCGCGACAAGTGACTGTTATGCGACCATTGGATCACGTTTTGAAGGTCATATCATACCATCGCCACACGCAACTAAAAACACGCCAGTGTTGAGCGCTGCTATGTTTTTGGTCTGAAGTGTGTGGTAACGTGGTAACATACATATCCAAGGCTTTCCAACTTAGTAATCAGGAGAAGCAACAGATACGTTGATGGCCAACCTCAGGTAAGACTATGATGTTATCTGGGGTTTTTTATATATAAAAAAATGCAAACATCGCTTAAACTACTAAACAATTAAGCCGCTGTCACTGGCGATCTGTATATGTTTGATTTTATTTGACTGAATCCGCTCAATATAAACCAAGATAAAGGTGAAAATAAAGATGTACAAAAAAGGTAAACGTGCCCTCATAAAATGCAAGCTGTCCATAACAATTGCAGTTCAAAGGGACACGTACCTAATAAAATGAGCATTAAAATAATGCAAAATATTTCAATAGATCACAACAGCTTTGACAAGATATTACTAGGACAATATAATCTTGATATAACATAACAAATCTTATCAGCAGAGAGACGTACATGTCTTGGAGATTATGTAAAAACTTGACATACACTTAGAGATCATTTATATCATGAATACGAACAGCTTACTACGCTGATATCTTGCTAAGGATTAACATGTATTAATACTAATGTTTATGAATGAGTGAATTAAGTTATTTGGACATTATTGGATAATAATATTGCAGGATCTGTCAAACAGGTAATTATAGCATTGATAGCGGTAAAATTAATGTAAAAGAAAAGCTTTTAAATAGGAAGACATCGATCAGATAATATTTTAATGAAATTAAACAGAATACAGTAGCACTTAACGTGATTCCACGAGCATCATTGATAAGTATTGGGAATGAGCAGTTGTAAAATAAATTAGATATAAGGTCTTCTTCAGATATCAGATTGTTAGTTATCAAGTAAACAACACTGAAGACAGTTGAATTGAGTGATTTTTTCCGTGTGTCTCAAGAGAAGGAAAACGATCGGCCAGGTAATTTTACGTAACTAATCCGATTAAAGATCTTTGTAGCGTAATAAATTTGTTAGTTGTTGTTATTGTTAGTTATCATGTTCTGTCTCAAGATTTTTTAAAGATTTTATTACGTAAGACAAACAATTTCTTGTTTCTATTTTTATTTTGTTGTCCTACTAAATATCACTAAATACTTAAGTAATATTCTTAGCGCTGTAATAATAAAATTTTCTAAAGAGTAACTTGTAAACAGATTAGAGATTGATATAAAAACAGAGCTTAACAGAACGCCCCTGCGCTTTTTCTAGAAATACATTTCCAAGTACGTACCTACAGAAGTCGTAATCCTCTAATATCTGTATTATTGTAACAGTCGATAAGATTATAAGTAATATCATTAAGGGATTCTAAAATATTATTATTTGGAAACAGAAAGCGGCACTAGGCAAAGGCAAAGTCTTTTATCTTAAAATTAATAATCAACCGATAATCAATTTTAATAATATGATATCGATATAACTGATATCTATCTTATTTTTCTCTTTGAAACACGAAACATAATATCTCGATCCACGTTCAGTAAAGGACATTTCCGTTTTCAGGTTAGTGTTTAACTTATATTGTTAATTAGAAACATAAAATATGTTAAAATGTATAAATACAATAAATAGGTAAGATCGACGTATGTCCCCCACTGTAAGGTCCGCTCACTTTTAGGAATAAAGCTAATATCACGACGAACCGCGTAGCGGAGCGGTCACCATACCGCTCTGACAAGCATTGGGTTCCGGGTTCGATCTTCAGCCAGACAGACATCTGAATGATGAATTTAGATTTCTGTTCTGGGTCTGGGTGTAAGAGTACTCGTCTTTGTGTATCCATGATACCCACGACACAGGAGAAAATCCTACTATGGGGCTATGAATGTAGAAAGCGTTTTTAATATTACATCATTAGGAGAGATAAAATTGGAAAATTTTAAGCTGCTTAAGAAACTGATAAATATATTTCTACAGCGTAACACTTTCCTATTGTATCCTTCTGGATGCAAGACGGATAGGACGTAATTTCATAAGAGTTAATATTTCAGAAATGTCCAAGCTTATATATGCCTTGGGCGTAATTCTCTTAGCGTCAACCAAGGCAGACGTTCCAATTTGGTTGTCAGAAATTGAAGAACTACCAGTGTTCAATGAAGGCGTGACCAGGAACGCAGAGCAAATTTACAGGCTACCAACAAACGTTGTCCCATTGGAGTACGATGTCTACATCGATCTTTACTTCGCAGAACGAGCCGATAGGCCTTTCAGTTTTGATGGAAAAGAATATATTATAATAAAGGTTTGTACAACAGATTACTTACAAACAAAATGAATCAAATGCAAAGGGCAAAATAATACTGCTCTTTTTAAACACTTTGAACTTATAACGTCTGAAGTATGAATACTCTTAATCATATTTATAAGAATATAAAACATTATTTTTATATATAAAGCTTAAAACAATGAATTATTGATTCATTTGAGTGAATCTTACTTATCAATGACAAACATTTTCAGGCTGTAGAAAACGATGTTAGACAAGTCGTTCTACACGCTAATGTTGATTCAATAAACTCCATTAGTCTTCTGGCGGGTGGCAATGTTCCTGTCAGATTAAATCCCGCAGAACCATTCAGTCTTGAACCACAATATCACTTCTTGAAGATAAACCTAGAAGAACCGTTACAAGTAAACAATAATTATACTCTTGTTATCGACTACTCAAATACTATGAATGAAGGTCCTATGAAAAGAGGTCTTTGGAGAGGGTGGTACACCGATGCTAATGGTGTTGAAAGGTATTGTAATATATATTTATACGATTATTAATTTGCTGTTACCACTATCAAAAATTTATACAATTGCATTGTTGTCTTTACAGGATATATGCAACGACTCACTTCCAGCCATACAATGCCCGACAGGCCTTTCCATGCTGGGATGAACCGTTATTCAAAGCTGTTTTTAAGATTCATCTTACAAAACCAGCTGGATACTCTGGTACATTCTCCAATACAGAACGTGAATCCTATGATGTGTAAGTCGTTAATGAATAATACTTTAGCATTTGCAATAATAAATACTTTAGCATTTTTAGTTGCAATAGTTATGTTTATTCAATGTCGATTTTAAATTTCAGCATCGGTGACCGTATTCGTGACAACTTTTATGCAACACCTATAATGTCTTCTTACCTGGTGACTTTCCTTGTTAGTGAGTCTTTCCAAGTTATTGCCGAAGATAAATCCTTTAACCCACCAGTAAGGATCATTGGAAGGTCGAACACAAATGGTCTTGCTGATCAGGCATTAGAGTTTTCAGTAAGGATGACAGAATTTTTCGACGAATACTTCCAAATACCATATTCTACTCTCCATCCCCATCTGCTGAATGATCACGTCTCATCGCCTGATTGGGCATCTGCGGGTACTGAGAACTGGGGAATGGTCAGTTACAGGTTAGTTTATCTTTAAAATTGTCGTCATAAACTTATTACTGTCTCGTTGTGGTTCAGGCCATAAATTACCAAGGTCAAGTGCAGATTGAATGATATCACATATTTTTGAGATTTTTAATTAAATTGTGTAGATTATGCTAAGATATGTTCCTTCATAGTCTATGTATTTATTTCTAACACAAAACTATATATATTTTTTTGTTTTGTAGGGAATTATACCTTATACTTGACCCGCGTGAGACCATCATGTCAGTTGAGCATTATGCAGCAACACTAGTCTCACACGAGCTCGCTCATAAGTGGTTCGGAAACTTAATCACCTGCTACTGGTGGAGTAACACTTGGATCAACGAAGGATTTGCAAGTTACTTTGGTTACATCGGAGCCCATGCGGTAATTAATTATTATTATTTAGTACTAGCTGATCGGATAGACTTTGTCCCATCTTAAATTTGAATAATGCATTCGAATTGGTATTATTGACAGTTAGGACACGGATATATTACAAAATTTAATATTGTGAATGCTTCTTAGATTATTTTTTGTAGCACAGAAGCAGCAAACAATCACGCAGCCCACCTGATGGTAAGTGGCTACTGCCGCCCATGGACGTCTGTAATCAACCCTAGGTAAGATCAAAGTCTCAC